>JAMKCH010066436.1:0-142500 GCA_023653785.1 Ophioderma brevispina
AGCACCAAAAACCATGTTGTGAGGGAGAGGATGCTGGGGGACTGGGACTCACTCTAAGGAGGGGACTGAATCATGATGATATTCATGTAAAGTTTGGGAATTTTTACGCTGAAACTAAGGGGACAGCCACAAGACTCTGTTCGAGGAACAAATGTGTGAACAATGCTATCATGGGAGGACCATTTTACCCTCTCCTATTACCGCTGATTCCAAGATGGCTTGGGGAGGAACCAGTGTATACAAAGAACAATAAGGAAAGGATGGTTGGTGTGCTTCAGAGTCTCTGTGTACTTTAATTAGAGTGTTTTTTGGGTTCTACCTTCTGCTGAAATCGGGAGAAAGGCTGAGGACAAACAAACCACTGTTTAGAATGATTTCCCAATGTTACAGTATTTTATTGAGTGAACAATTGTGACATTTTAAACTTAACAAAATATATTATATCATAACGGGCAGCATATTGTACCTATTTTAATTTCAATAAAGAAGGACTTGAAATTGATTTTCAATGATAACTCTGCTAATATCGGGATAACATGAAATTGATCAAGGGTTTTTCAAGTGTCTCAGAATTGGCCACCCTGTTAGAAACTTTTCGTAAATTTGCGGAAGGGAAGGAAAATTTTGGCAGCAGAATTTCCAGGACTTTTTAGGGTAAATTTACAGATTTTTCTGTCAATTTTTGAAACGGAAATTTGACAGTATGTTAAAGAAATTGTCTCATATTATGGAAAAAAATGTGTATTTTACAAAATTTTTCCGTAAGTTAAAATTACGGAACGGAAAAAATAAGTCCGGAAATTATGGATGCCAGGAATTTTGAAAATTTCCGTAAATTAACATTTTGTATGTTTTTGTTTTTTATTTTTATTGTTTTCTAAACAGATTGCCGTAAATTTACGGAGAATCTGTTTTCTTAATTACGGAAATTTCTAAAAGTGCATAACTCGTGGAACCAGAACCCCAAATTACACCAACTAAAAATCTCAGGAAAGCTGGCATATTCCTAGAAAGAATCAGTTCCCGTATAACCTCCAGTTGGAGAAGTTTGGTCAACAAATGCAATCTTTATTGTTTACTTTTTACCACTAAGCCAATCAGGGTAGACACACCATACACGGTCTTACAAATTTCCGTAAATTAAGACAACAGATTTTCCGTAAATTTACGGAAAATCGGTTTGAGAAAAACACATAAAATAAAAACAAAAAACATAAAAATGTTAATTAACGGTAACAATTTTCAAAAAATTTGGCAGCAATATTTCCGGACTTTTTTTTGGGTCCCTAATTTTAAATTACGACAATTCTGTTAAAATGACCCATTTTTCGTAATATGAGACAAATTTATGTAAAATTACTGTCCAAAGTTCCGTTAATGACAGAAATTTCGAGTAAATTACCCAAAAATGTCTGGAAATACGCTGCCCAGAAATTTCCGTAAATTACGGATTTTTTTTAACAGTGTAGATATATTCGATATCTATCCTTGGATCGATAGTGGTAACTCAAAATAAACATAAACACTACCTCGGAACTCTAAACCATGCTCAAACTCAGGACTTTCTTTTGTTGACTCAGGCGTAAGCAGGTGGTTGCGATTGCACCCCTCCCCCCCCCAAAAAAAAAAAAAATGGCAAAGGTCCGCTTTGTCATGCGAAGGTCCATTTTTCAAGTTTGAGTTTGGTTGCTGCTAAATCGGTGTGTACGGTTGTGAGCTTCGTTATATGAATGATTAAGCAGCGGTTAATACTTTTGCATTACACATGGCTGGTGTTATTAACGGTTGTAAACGCTGGGATGATATCGTGTTACCACCTGGTCCCCCCCCACCCACCCCCGTTACAGAATTCGTAGCCGACGGTGAAAAATTTTGGGTCAACCAAAAGTGGTTTGTTGGTGATGCACAAGGTTCCACTTTGGCAAATCCGCACCCCCCCCACCCCGCACAAAATTCTGGCTACGGGCCTGCTTTTGGACTCTATTAACTAGTTACATCATACAGGCGTATATACATAGGTGAGGAAGACTAACAGCTATATTGCCTTGTAATTGTTTAATGTATGTTCAGTAATTGATCGCTCAAACGAAAACGCCCTGTTGACATTATGAAATATTGACGATAAAAATAACAACCTACTTGTTTGCTAAAGCACACCACCTACGGTCGTAAGTAACACTTAAGAAAATGTACCAAGTCCTGTCATACTAATCAGATCCTTTTGATACAATAAGCCTATAGCTGTAATATGAGTATGCTATGACCACTACTTTAACGTACGCGGGTCTGGGCTGTCTAGCCGCCTAACTTTCACCTGGCGAGTCTCTACAATTCAATAAACCTCCATGCGACTTATTGATGGCGCCTCCAGTACGAAATCGATCAGAGTGCACTCGGCCATTCTGTATCAAGTAGCACAAATTGCTCGTTAGGTCGAAAAGCAGTTAGGAAAACAACAAGTGTAGCAGTGAAACAGATAACAAGAAAAGGTGAAAAAGACATTTCTGCAATAATTTATCAAGAATTTAGGCTTCATCATGATTATTACATAATAACACAGAAAAACCCAAAACACACACATACCACACGAGCGACTTTAGTACCTCCCTCTAACACCCACACAAAGGGCGCGGTGAATTAGAATGATTTGTACTAACATTCATCATTTTGAGGAGAAAAATTGAATGTTTCATATGAATGGTTATCACTCAAAAAAAAAAACGTACTCTATCTTGCCTTTCACAGGGAATTTAAGGTTCTCAAATTAGTGGCTGTAGTGCCAGGAGTTATAGCATCTTCCGAATGGTTTTGCATTTTTGTCCGTTCACTATCCGTTGCTTTCGGTTGAGTGATGCTTTAGACATTCGTTAGGTGGACTGTATCAGACGTCCTATGCGTTTCATACTTTAGGTCATAAGTTGGTATACATTGTGGTCTTTATGTAATCGGTATCAACCCGTTATACATACATTCAGTGTATTCCATATTCGCGCAGTGGATGTGTGGTGTGGTTTTTGCAGCCCCTTTCTTTTCTATAGGATCCATGCCGTAGTGTCGATTGAATAGCCTACGACTAGCGGACGAAATTATGTTCAATGCGCACAAACAACGCACGACATCCGTAAGCGATTGGACCTACGTGCAATATCAAAACTTTCAAACATACCTGCGGTATAGTACATCACACTCATATTAAAACGAATTTTGTCGGCAAAACGATGGCTTCAGAAACGAAACGAAAGAGGCGCAGTGCAACCAATGGATTACACACCTGTTATTCCACAATGAGTACAATATGATGATAACTGATAAGCGTGTAATCCAAGGGTGCACTGAACCCTTTTCGTTTCGGTCGAATATAATAGACGAGTTAACAAATCTGACTTAGCAATCAATTGTAAAATCCGATGCCCGCGCACAGCCTCGCAGGCAAAACATTTCGAGGTCACATCTGTCCCAGCATATGTAAACAGTGCTTGACATGCGTGTAATCTCAGCATCTATCTGTGGTGGAAGGTTTCGCGAAACTTTTTTTTCCTTCGAGATATTTATCGGGGAAGATGGAACGGTGAAGTTTAATATGTTGAAAAAGTTTATCTGAAAACATCGCAGAGAGACTTGGAGCGACTTAAAACAAAATCTGAGGACCAATTACCCGATCCTTATAGTTAAGATTCTACTGTGTCCGGAAGATAACAAGAAAAGATTGCCATCGATGCACTACGGCGACATGTATCTACTCATCCACACATCAAGCCCTTCAAAAGCACGAGGCCCTAAAAGCATACAGATCCATTGATGCTATATAATATTACTTTGTATCGGAGTGCTTCTTTTCCGAATTCCCTAACTCCCAGTTTTGTATCATCCGTGCCCTGGTTCTCAAGGGGTCAAATCCAAATGACAATTTGAGAGTCTTGACAAGAGTGCGTGAAGGATGCCTGGGCCGGGTGTGTCTCCACAAGTCTGGAACAGATCTTTTACCGCAACTGGCACCTGTAGGCCTACAGCTGGGTACGTTCATACACTCAGGTTTAGAACTTGTATTCCACATTTGGTAACTGTCCAAATCATATCTTAATTAACAACTATTGACTGGCATGAGGGGGTGATGATTGGAGATTTATCGCTCCCGGAGTTGCCCTAGGCTACACTGGCTAACATTAACTATCACACCGAGCGTAGTTTAGGTAGCAGGTATGCAGGCCTACTATTCCTTAGGCATTGCATAGTATGCTAGGCCTACATAAAATGTCTACCTACATAGTATCTAGCTTGGGCTACATAGTCTAGTAGGCCATGTATGCTCGGCCTACATAGATAGTAGGCCAGATATGCTAGAGCCACGAGGGAGCGATAAAATCTGCATCATCACCCGATTAAGACCAGTCCAATATTCGTATTTTATATCAATACATAGTCTTGTTCACTGATTGGTCAAACTACATCCCGTGACAGTTTTTTTCTATTATTTAGCGGTCCCTAGCTTCCTACTCCTAGCTAGGCAGATAGTGATGGCCTAACCCACGGCCAAGACCAACCAGCTATACCTAGCTTGGGGTAATTGAGAACTTACACAAAAAATAATATCAAAATGTAGGCCAATAGAAGGTCCTACTCCCCAAATCATCTTGTCCTGAGTGGACGTTGAAGAGAAGGATCCATGTTCCAAATCAAAATAATATTATCAAAAAAGTACTGTCACGCTCATCCAGTTGACAATGGTTCGCGTTGCTCATATTCTTCACATTACGCTGCATCACACAGCATTGAGCCTGCATTTAAAAACATCTGCCTTTTTGTGTTTCTCTATTTTTTTTTCTTGTTCATCACCTGCCCTATCAGCTCACGTCTGCTAACACTTGGTCATGATAGATTATGAAATTAACACATTTGTTGGTTAATAATATTCAGCTAGTTGATTTCAAGGTCACATATCATGTAAGTGTCCAAGGGAGGTTGATAATCAGCTCATTTTCAAGATGATACCACCTTTACACCAACGTCGATAATGATTGCTATTTTAGCTCAAAATTTTTCTTTAAGGGAAAAAATGCATTAAATTCAATTTACTTTTTTTGCACCCTGTAAGCACACACATTCCCACACTCATACTATGGTGTTACAAATAACACATTTGCCTGAAAGGGAATTATTAGTACATGCATTCCAAAAAAGCTTAATATAATTTTTGTTTTCATTTCAATATGTCTGGAAATAATTCAGTGGTAAAAGAAATGTTATTTTTAATGTACTTTTTGTCGTATTTCACCAACACCCTGTATATTTGTTAGTACAAAAAACAACAACAACACCCTGATATCCCTTCAAACTGTGGCAGATTTACAATCCTTATAATATGCCTCTTCATAAAAATGTATACATTTGTAGAATTTGGATCACAGCTTTTTTGAGCTATAAGTGAGAAATAGGGTAAAAATGCAGTCGATTTTTTCCCTTTTTGGAGTCCTTCGATTAGCGCAAAACCGACGGAATAACAACTGCCTTGCAATTGTTGATTATGCAGGGGCAGTAAATATAATGAATTAGAACACTATTTATGGTGAAATTCAAAGCATGTTATGACGATAATAAATTACACTCAACCGATCTACTATACAGCGGTATACAGTGACCGCTAATGTTTTGCCTGCGAGCAGCAACTTCCGGGTCACGTGACCGACTCAGAACGTAAACAATGTTAACTGGTCTATAAGCCAAACGAACATCACCGTATCGTCATAAACGGCGTTCGTTAGACGTACGTTGACGACTAGGCGGGATACGTTGATGTGTGAGAGAGGCTTTATGAGCAAATGGGAACAATAGCCAAACAGACAATTAACAGAGTCAAAGAACAGAATGAACAATTAAATCAAAAGTTCCTGATACTCAGGTCTGCTTGACGTAAGATAAAGAGCCTAAAAAATCAAAACCTAGTGGAAAATCGCCAAAATAAGTTAAATTTCCAAATATATTTAACTAATCAACTCTCAATTTATTTAGATATGCGAAAACAATGATGTTAAATAAAATCCGTCACTATGTGAAGACGAAAAAATAGCAATTTCATCGTGTAAATAACAAATACGTTGCGAAACTACTGTGCTATGTGACGCGTTTGCGCACATACGTCACTATGTGAAAACGACAAATGGCAACTCTACCGTGCACTGAAAAATACGTCGCACAAATACGTCACTATGTGAAACGTCGAATACTTCAAAATGGAAATACGACCCTATGGACCTGCGCAGAATAGATTTCGACAAATACGTCGTTATGTGACGTGGACGATTAAACGTTTTGCAAAAACGTTCATAATATTTAAATAATTAAGCCAACTTTTGAGGTTTGAAATTTGGTGAGTTTGTAGAGTAGTACAAAACAAACGCATATGCCAATGCAAAAAATGTCCAAAGGTCGAATACGTACCTATGTAACGCGACCGACGATATAGGCCTTGCAAGGCTTTAACAAATGTTTGTCTCTCATGCCCTCATGCACAAGTATGCGCAGTCAGGTTTGTCACATGCCCTAATGCGATGATCCCAAGTTTGGCCCGAAGGCCCATTGGCAATTAAAGGAACTGTAGCATGTAACAATGACAAATTATCAGGATTACTTACGAATCACTTCCGAGATCTGCATGCAATATCTCACATACTGTACACAAACAACAGGTAGGTCTGCGCCAATTTCAAAGACGAAGCCACCTGCACTCCACCTTGCAGTACACTCCCAGCTTACAGAGTAGTTGCCGCTGTGGGTACACGACTATTATAGAAATTGTTCCGCAGCTATACAATCACTTTAGCTTATTATGTAGTCATTGACTCACTTTTCACAAACAACAATAGCACAATATTGTTTGAGATCACATGCTGATATTCTTCAAGTTTAACGTTTATAACAACAACGACAAAAGCAGCAACAACAGCAGCAGCAAACTACAGCTACTTAACAAGCAACTAATAACGGGTTATTTATAGTCGATTCTGGAGCTTGAACTTTATGTGTACCCGACCTTTGGATTTGTTGGATTTCGAGATCGGCAAGGGTCAAGGGGACAAGGGGGCACACGTTAAAGACATTCTGGAATCTTCCGTTTTTGGTATGCGCCTGTGTATTAATTGGAATATAAGTGTAGTCATATCCGTGTGTAATCTCGTTTAATCTATTTTGGTACAATACCAAATTGGAATCTGGTCTAATCTGGAGTAGGGGAGAGAGGGGCAAGTTGAGCCACAGGGTAAGATGAGCCACCTCAATCTAGAAAGAAGACAAAGAACTTATTTCACTTTACACTACTATCTATTAGTATATTGCATAACATATGTTGTTTCAAGTGTAAAATGCAATCACTTGCGCATACAATTAGAAAGTTGCACTAAAAAGTTCACTTTTTTCTAACTTTCTGTAAAAAGTGATTTTTTTCAAATTCCCCCTACAAGGATGAAAGCTATAATGTCACTCTTTTGTGTATTGAGGGTATGATATGTGAACATAACTTAGGAAACTGATTGTAACTGTAACAAGTTTTAGTTTGAAGGACTCTTACTTTTTGACTAAATGGTCCCTATGGGGTAAGTTGAGCAACTAGGCATGGGGTAAGTTGAGCATAGGAAAATGTGCACAATTTTCTCCAAAAAAAAAATCCAGGTAGATTCACATAAAAAATATAGACTAAGCTTTCACTATATCAAAGATTTATTTTGGCAAAATACCTTGAAACAAGAAAATGAGAAAAAGGCAAAATTGGATTTCAATGCTATGACACATATATTGTGCATTTCTATGGATGGCTCAACTTACCCCATGACTGGCTCAACTTACCTCACCCATGGGTAAGTTGAGCCAGTTTACAAAATATTTTCGGCACATCACTGAAGGATAATGCAAAATATTAGTCCAAAATTTGTGACACCTTAATCAAGTAAACATACACATGTTTTCATTTGTAACACTGTATTTGCCTCCTACTATATTTCTCTGAGCAGAATGAAACAAAATGTAAAAGGTGGCTCAACTTACCCCCTTCTCCCCTACTTTACTCAACTCAGTTGATCAATGGATTTACTCCGCCTCAGACTAAACGACTTACTTTATATCAGAGAAAATTTTCCTCATTTGTTCTTAAAGTTTTCTCATTTTTGAGTGACCTTTTTTTTGGTATGGACTTTAGCAAAACAATGACATTTTACAACCACGTTATAAAGTTAAATTAGATTATGGAGACTGGAACACGCGGAAGCTTTATCCCGACCGCCATTACACATACCGCCCGTCCACCATTACTGGCAATTCATGTCGCGCGCGTGATGAATACTTAAGCTTTGGTGGAAACAAATCGAATTAGCCATGGCGTTTAGAATAAAAAACGTATTTGGTGGCGCTTATTGGAAAAGTAGTTTTCCCCTTATCTCGTGATGGAGTTCTTTCTTAGAATTTATTTCAGTTTAATGTAGCCACCCCCCAACCCCACCCCAAAGTTGCATTGTATGTCCTTACTATGATGAGCCATAAATTTAAGTGATAAAGGTCGTCGGGGGAAATGATTTTTGCATTTTGGGCGAAAGAATTGGATGCAAGTCTTTCTTAAAAAATCGGTTTGGGCAAGCAATTTTGCAATCTGTACAACTCATTTTCTTTCTTTTCCGGTATGTGGGCCTGTTGATGTATCCAATCAATGGTCAGAAATTTTGGTAAAATTTCAATGGCAAAGTGGTTTTCAGAGGAGGTCCACTTGGACCCCCCTGATACGCCACAAGAGTGCAGAGACAATATGCACTTAAGTGTTTTAATCTGGACTTTTGACTTATCTAAGACACCTTTCGAGCGTACTGACAACGGGTGTTAATAAAAGATAAAATAGATCATCATCATAATAATATAACATTCACTAGTTTATAATGAACTCGTTTGTTATTTAAATTTAATTGATATTCATATCCTTTGTTATTCCACCTCATTTGCATAAATATTATTAACATCTTTTGACGGATAAACCGCAAAACAAAAGGATGCCTTTAGGGAAATATGCAGAATTTCGCCTTAACGCAAACTTCGTGCATAACAAAGATTTAATTCGCTTAATGCTGGAATTAGTAATTCATATAATAATAATTATAAGGGTTCATTATTCTAACAGTGGAATATGGCAATAGGGGAAATTTAATTATTACCGCTAGGTTACAATGGGAGTTATTTTCTTATTTCAATTAATTCATATTCATATCCATTGTTATTCTGGGATTATCTTCATTTGCATAAATGAATATTATTATCCTTTGTTAGCCAAAACCGGTATAATAACCGCTACAAAGGGATACGTTAGGGGTGAAACGATATACGGCCCTGAAGAGCGCGTTCTGAGTGAATAACGAAAGCCAATTTCGCCCCAAAATAGGGATGAATAGTAATACCACACTTATAGAGCGCAAAACCACAAACATGTGTCTCATGCGCCAAGGCCATGAGTGGGTGGCTGGTGGTGTCTGTGGAGTGTATGTGTGTGTAGTCTCGTTGTATGGTCTATTTGTGTCTGTGTGCTGGGGTATATTTGTGTAACTCACTTTTATGCATTGCTTTATTCCGTAATGACTGAAGTGTCAATTGCTACTTGTGTGTCTAAATTTTCACCAAAAAAAGTCACAAAAAGTATACATGCGTGAACTTGTGGGTCTGTCTGTCTTTGATGGGAGATTCTGTACTCTTCGCACTTAAAATGTATGCGATCCGCCAACACCTTTAAAAGCCGGTGAGTGGACCCCACCGCGCTAACGGTCTCCTAAAGTTTGACGAAGCCTTGCACTATAAACCTGATGTACATAGGCTAAAATAGGCAATAAAGCTTTCTCAAATACCATATATGCCGCTTTAATAGAAGTGCTATGAGGTATAGAAGACAGGATTTTTATGTGTGGCAAATACAAAAATACCATAATACCGATGGGGACTCTTGAAGTCATAAAAGGCATTTATCAAATGCATTACCTTAGCATTCCCAATGCTTTATTGTTAGCATAGGTATTTAGCTTCACCTATGAATATAAACAAACAATTTTAAACTTTACTCTCCTTCTCTTGTTTTGAAACTTGATCAGGTTAGTTGGCTTATGCCTATTAATTTCTTTGGATATGGTGCCTATGAACTATCTGGTTTGAGAACGAATTTTATTAAATTCCTATAGGGGTAGGTATAGATGTACTTGAAAACATATCTTGTCTTCATTTGGCGCATTTTTAAGTTAGTGTGCATATTGGTACAGCTTTGAGAAATCTCCTCTGTTCCATACGGGATCTCATAACAAGAACATCGGTTTTCCCTTCAATTTTAATGCGAACGAAATTGGAATCAAGAATGTTCTTACCGAAAGAACTACATTGTGAAACATTTCTAAAGCTGTTGACTCTTTCGCATAACTAATCTGAAACATTGCAAACTTAGAAAACAAAGACCGAAGATAGGAATGGCTGGTGACGCACATTCCTGTCGACTTGATGTTGTTTCAAATCAAAATTCAAAAATGAAACGCCATTACATAGGGTACGGGTTGTTTTTTAAAATACGTTCTAAAGTTAATATCAAAGTGTCTTTAGCACAGTGTTATTTGGTGCAATATTTTCTTCGCAGTGAACTCTTATCCAAACTATCATGTCTGTTTAAAATTTGTTAAACATATCATTGATCAAGAGAAGATCCAATCTGAATCTTTCAGTTTGGTGCAATCTTTTTATGCACAAAACTCTTATCCAAAACCCGATCTGTTTAAACATGTCTTTCTTAAATGTACTAACCTAATTTTTAATTTAATATGTTTTATTTTAGTATGTTTTAAAGATGTCTTTATGCGGTCTGAAAGGAAATAATATATCTACTGCAATTTGATTGCCTTATTACGGAATTAACTATAAATGTTGCCCATGGAGTCACCATGTGCGCATTGGTGAACGTCGCTCGGCATTGTGACGTTTGAAACACTTTGTAAGCCCATAGATAAAAACAGGTGTCTAAGGAATGTTTTAGGGTACTCCTGGTCAGAAAATCGATTATAGTGTGTCCAGTAGAAAAGCATTCCGATCGATTAAAATCTGGGGCCGATTCTTGAACAGAATATATAGCTGAAAAGGTTTGGGTATGGCATAATTTCACTAATCTTTTACTACTGCTACTTTTTCAAGACACACATGTATCTAAAATCCGTCAATGATTCCAATTTTTCCCTCTCGTGGGCCGATCAAAATGGCTGCATCATAACCGAAGTTTATAAACGTTTTACGTTTGATATCCATATATAGTTGTCATTTTTTCCTGACTGAAAGACATTCATTTGATAAAACTGATTTATAATAATGTTGAAGCGCAAATTATATGAGCCTGGCATTTCGCTTGATTATTTCAATTCAATTTTCACTTTCAATTCAATTTCACCAGTTTTACTTTACATATATCATCAGAATACAGTGACAATAACCATGACCGATTCCTCTGATCAATTTATTTTTGTAAATATTTTTTTTTTTTCAAAAAGTGTTGAAAGGGGCTGTATATAATTATATTTTGAAAGAAAACCAATTGTGCCATCACAAACATGCCCAATGCACAACCAGCAATACAACCTCTTAAAAAAAACTTTTACCTACCCATTTGCAAAAAGATATTTTGTAAATAATATAAACAACTCAGAAATGTTTTATACAGAAAGCAGTATCGTCGTTTTTTTTCCACTCAGTCTGGCATTAGACAAAAAAAAATCCAAAGTTTACCTTTCCCATATTGTGAGATATGTTAAATTAACGGAAAGCCACCAAAAACCAAATTGACCACGGTTGTACAAGTCTTCACGTCCCGACAGTAAGGTCTTTGAGTTACTGTCATCTAACTGCTTAAATTACCTTTGTTTCAACTAAAGTAACCATCTAAGAAATGCCATTCATGATGTAAACTAATTGAAAAATCGCTTTGACTTACACAGAAAAAAAATCAAAACTGCATTTGCATAATTCAGCCTACGATTTGAATTTCAAAGTTCCTAAAAGATTGAGAACAATTGATCATTCAGTGAAATAATATTTCAGATATTGGGTATAAGACCGAAAAACAATGGTTTCCCCTAATGTGTTATTGGTTTCAGAATAATTAAATAGACTAGTTTGATATGTTATTTTTTCTTGCTAATTTAAGTTTACACAATGTACAAAGAGTTGTCCATGGTGTACTTGTGTAGACACATCCAAAACCTTTAAAAATAACACACAACAATGGTTCAGTGGGCAAGGAAAAATGCACATTATATTTACAGTTAGCATAGTTATGTTTTCCAGAGACGAACTGCCTGTTTCACATAATATGATAGTCAATTCCTTGACTAGAGTTTCCATTCTCTTCTGCCGAAAAATCAAAATGAGGGTAAATCTTTTGGACTCACATTGTAAACCACTTTTAGGAAGATATCATATCTACTTACTTTTTTCAAGCGATTTTCGTTAATATGGTGCGGGTAAAAAAAAAAATTGGGGGGGGGGTTAAAAAAAATACGATTATGTCAGAAGACTTAACGGTTTGGTTGACATATCAAGGTCAAGGTAAGCCCCACTCAAAATGACTAGAAATTTAATCATAGGACACTTAAGTGACGGAAGGAGATTTTTTTCATAGATTCCCTAGGGTCGTCTTAGATACTTAGCGAGACGTTTTGAGGTATATGGACAATCAAGTACAAAAGAAACCGCACTTATTTTTTAAAACTTGTCCGCTATCGTCATCGTTACTATAGAAAACGTGCTTTGATTTTCTGTCGTGCCCACGACGGAAATACTTACTCACTATCTTTACAATAGAGACGGCGTATTCGTCTCATTCACTTTAGATGTGATTTAATTCACTGGTAAGCATTCCAACATGCAAAAACCTGGTCGAAAAAAATGGGGGCGCCTTCGTTCTGAAATGTCCTCAATTTCTCATTTAATAGAAATCTAGTCAAAACTCAAGGTAAATTTAACAGGATAGTAATCGGCGTAATTATGGGCCACTCCAATTTGAATAAAGTAAATTTAATTTTTAGTATTATCTGAAAAAAACTGTTTGACCAGATTTCAGAGGACAATCGATGTGAAATCCTCTTTGCAAAGCAATGACCCTTTTTTAAATTTCGGAATAAATGAACTTTTCGGACCAACTGCCGTTCGGATTAATTTCC
The DNA here is from genome assembly GCA_023653785.1 of Ophioderma brevispina. NCBI lineage: Eukaryota > Metazoa > Echinodermata > Ophiuroidea > Amphilepidida > Ophiodermatidae > Ophioderma > Ophioderma brevispina. The sequence continues at coordinate 13,203 of JAMKCH010066436.1, forward strand.
CATCGGAGAATAGACTTTCGAAGAAAAAAAAACATTCGGAGTCAAGAGACCTTTCGGATAAAACCTGTCGTAGTATAACCTTTCGGGAACGAAAAACCGTTTCGGACAAATGACACGACTTCGGAACATCGACCCTGCAAACCTCCACAGCGCTGGCCTGAACAAGAATCCAGTTATAGATATTAATAAAAAAAAACGATGAATCAATGAATCATGTATCTGCAAGATGGCTAACCCAAATTGTTTTCACATACTTCAAGAACATTTGGTATATTAAATCTGACCCAGAACACCATTATCAGGCCTTTGCTCCATAGGTAAAGCCCCATAGCAAACAAAAATATCGTTAATGTGTTTACATTACAGGGGTCGCTGGAACTTTTTTTCATCGTCCACTTCCTTCAACTCCCAAGTAATGTCTGAGGAGTAAGAGACACCCTCACAAGAAAACGAGAAGATTATGGTCACGGGAAGCTAAGTTGTAAATATCTATAGCTCATAAATCATGTAAACTTCGACACAAATTGAATCTACGCCCAATGATTTTTTGTTCACATGCCTTGAAACGGGTGACCCACAGTGAAAAAGAACACTACACCAAATCAAATATACCGGTTTACACATTGTAAAAAAATATTGCGCACAAGAAATGTGATCCTATGTTATATTTCACACAATCAAGAAAGTTCCGGGAACATAGACTTAACACAGACACCGAACACATTGCATGTACAGGTTGATGTGTCCAACGAGGACAGACACTAAACCTCACACACAAAACACCCCGATCAACGAACAAACCCATTCGTAAAAGTGGTAAGAAAGATTGAAGATAATAATGACCAAATTACAAACATATTCCTGACGTGGACTAAACTATAAACAATACCACCTTTGATAGCAAATTCCGTGACCACATAAGGGACACCAAATCCGGTCTATAATTATCAGAAACGATTCAAATGCTATAAAACCGTCCCTGTTCATGTTTCTTTAAAGGAATCAAATTATAACTTTTTTTTCTTTAACCAATCTCGTAACCAATGAATATTCATGGGTTTATGTCCGACTTTTGCATGCGCCAGATTTTCGGTTGCCCATCTGCCGATTGCACTTGCATATTTGTTTATATATGTCTTGTCTTTGTTTTTTGATTGACATTACTCAAATACAAAATCCTTCCTGTACGTTTACGGGTCACTTAGTTAGAACTGAAATTGGTGTGGGATTTGGGAGTCCAAATCTCCTCAACTGTCTTATTAATTGTTAAGTGGGTTGGGAAATTCTTTTCCGTACAGTCGCTTCCAGAATTTCTCAGGCAATATTGGGGTACGCGCAGCGTGATGTGCGTCAACCCGGAAGCACAAATAAGTTTTTGACAAGCGTCACACGATTTGTAATTGGTCGAGAGGGGTGGCCTATACCGCGCTTTAATTTGCATAATACATGGCTTTCCTGAGAAATTCTAGCAGTAACTGTAGTATGGCGTCATTCACTTAGAAAAATAATTGATGCGTGATAATATTGTGATGTTCAAACAGGACAAAAGATTTTAATGAGTGTAAGGTACTAAAACATAAAACGACCCACAGCTTTTATATATTAGTGGAGTTAATAGCGAAGTTGCGGAAACCCATAAACGCGACCATTCAGCGACCTATATACATTACATGCAATATGGCGCCGTGTATTGCTAAGATTACTTTAATATTGTTCTTTTTATAACTACGCGTATACTTAATTGGTACTTCACTGATATTGAAAAATAATAATAACAATTATTTATCTTATACATGCATAAAAACCTCTCCTGACGAAAAAATGTCTTCACACTTTCAACTTGAGATGAATACGTGGGTTTTGTCCCTTGTCAGTGCTATGCCACATGACGGAATTCCATTTCCTTCAAGTGAAAATATTGAGGCCATTAATATATATGGTATAATTCCCTCCGGACTTCCCAATTCCCTTTGTGTAAACTGAAAGTGTTCGATGTTGAGCGCCTCAAAGAAACCTATATGGTCGGGTTTCTTCAACGGACAGAATACCGACTCCGCTTGCATATGGTACTTATTTCTAATAAGCAAACGATCTGGGCTAAAGTGCTTTACGGGTGTATTAATTATCACGCTTCGCAGGCACAACGGAACTTTTTGAGAGCATTTATTGCAATATAATGACTCTATTATCGGATATAATTTTGGAAATTTACATAATGATATGGTAATTATCAAATCAAAGACGAAATGCATCATTCTTAAAATCCGATCTTTCATGCTGATAAAAACGTCAGGATAAAAACATAACCTCGTCCAGGCTGGGATAAAAAACAAGTTTGAAACATATCCACTACGAAACAGAGGGAAATGGTTTGACTATGTCAAACACACATTTGAATATGTGGAGATAAACTTACAATAACACACACATAGAACAATACACACAAGCACGCGCAAACCATAGGTATTATGATCTTTAAACTTTCAAAATCTAAAGAGGGCATAGTGATTTTTTTGTCGTGCAGCGAGTTCACTCTACACAGTTTTCCATTTTCAATATTCTAGTTGAAATCTGGACTTATGATAAGCTTGTCTATAATGAAATTTGTAAATTCGCGTGGCACAATACCTTTAGCCATTGGTATTTGCCGATTTCTTTGTATAAATTCATAATGATACTAACATTTTTAAACTGGAAACATAGTAACCCCTCGGGATGCTAGAAATGAACAATTAATGTCTTTAGGTACTAAAACAAAAACGATACATTGTAAATGTGCAAAAAAGGACAAACAAGCGTTTTTGGTGATTATAATTGAAATTAATGATTTATTTCCAAATTTGGCCATTATTGTTTTAGATTGACATTTCTTCAAAATTTTATGTCATTTCGACTTTGCAAGATCTTTTTTCATAACCTAAAACATAATATTTTTGATTTTGGGTATAGTCATTGGTCTAGTGAACCCTATAGAAGAAAATAACTGTTTTTATGAAATATACTCTTTCATTAAAGTTGAACCTAAATGATCAGATGTAGATCCGCAAAAGATGAGTCGGCAGTCTCACCTATTTTTCATTTTATTTAAAGCAACAATTCAAAGATCACAGCAAAAAGCTTGATGCCACGGTACCCAAAAAGGCACAAACATACCCTAAACGCGTTCAAAGGACAGCAATGGACAAAACGGCACATGCTCCAATAAGTGGACTACGATTTGGAAAAATAAAAACATACATTCAGAACATGATCTACCTGGTGGTCATAAATGTTATTTCGGGAAACCTACCTACCTTTGTTTTCATATCGAAAAAAAAAATTAGAGTGGAAATAAGTTTCTGCTTAACCCTCAGTTCTACCAATGCTTTGCATTTCTCCTAGATTGCACAGATAAAACTATTCTGTATTGACTGTATTTATATAATTTCCCATTTCAGAGAAGGCATAACTCAAAAGAAATAATTTATTATGCTTTCCTGTTTGTTGTTAATCTTTTCTACATAAATTTATCTTTTGTAAACCTTTGTTAATATTCCACTCCAAATGTTGCAAAAAATAAACCTCATTATGATTTCATCTGTACATCTCCCCCTCATTTCGGTTATATAGCTTAAGCCTACCCATGAGGTATTTTGGTCAATCTTGCCCCCCGCCAATTACGTCCATTGCAAAAGCTACTTGTTTATTTCCAGCAATAATTGCGTTTTTAAATTCAGTTGGGTTAAAAATGAATAAGAATATTGGTCCATTACTAGATTGAATAGACGCCGGCCATAATTTTTAGATTGCCCTTGGGAACCCCATAACTCTTTACACCTGAATCCCATTGTTCTATTTATATATTTCAACCGAAACACTTGCATAATATATAGTCATGATGCCATGCTCAAAAATCTCTAATGTAGTAGTAATATGATCCTGTACTATATTACTTAAGCGCATCGGTCAATATTTACTCCGATATGGAGCTGGGCGGAATGTAAAGAAATTTTAAGTTAAAGGCCGGGAGTGACATTCGTGATTTTTCATATGTGGAGAAGGAAATGACAATCAATTTTGAGAGTGATCAAATACTTAGTGACAGTTTGATATGATGGCGAATGTGAGATGGGTGCCTCGGAGTCTAATTTCAATATTATTGCAACCTGACATTTTCTGATCAGAGGTATTAAAACTGTCTACATTTGGATTCGTTTTTGAGCTTTACTCAACTCTTGTAATATCTGGAGAAGAAAATAGGACATCTTCAAAAAGTCACCGATTTCCATTTTAAAAAAATAATTACTTCATAATATAATTGAATATATATATATATATTAGATATATATATATATCTATATATATATAAATATAGCTAATATTATAGATCTATATATCTAGAATATATATATAATAGATATAGATATATATATAGAGATATATATATAGAGAGTATAGTATATATATATAATATATATATTATATAGATATATATATATGTTATCGTCGTTGGGCAGGAGAAACCTCCTATGTGCATTACGGTAACACTGACTAAAACGACCTGTTGGCGATATTTCGTTTTGCAAAGTATCGCCAAAAATATATTAAAATAGATCTTACGTACATCTTTAAACATCACCTCATCATTTTAACCAACTTGATTTGACCACAAAAACTGGACAATACCGGGTGTCCCACAAAAAAAACGCAACACTTGGGGCGGCGGACATAAGTTTAGAACAAAAGCATGTGAAATAACTTATTCTTTGTTGTAAGGTAAGATGGAAGTTAGCTAATATTTCTGAAAAGTCATAAAGACAGAGTCAATAGTTTTAAGATATGCCCCAACAATCAAGTAACCCCGCAGAACCCATTTTACAATAATGAGGAGCTGGTTAACCACAAGACGGGGCAATGAAGAAGAGAATGGCAATCACAGTTATTGATCTGCAATCAACATTACTTGCCCAAATTTCCTTGCAGAACGATTTCTACTGGGTCAAATAAATGACTGCATTACATAATTATTATTAAATGATATAATAAAACATTAATTGTATGGTGTAAAATATGTTTAAAGAAGATATAAAACAGTAATAGACCAAATCAATTACATAAAAAGATAAATTGCGTTTGTGCTGCAACTTGCTTGTGTTACTGAAAATTATGTTACATTATCAATTTATGAAGGTATAACCCTGTGTTTTCAGCACAAACTCAATAACAATATTCAGTATATTTATTCTGTTATCACATTTTGGGTTAAGAAACTCTTTGTGTGCCTCACAAAATGATGTATGGAAATGATTAGCTCTCCAATGCAGTTTCTTGACAATACGAAGAGTTTGTGGATCCATACAATCCTCATTCGATCTTTTAAAGCTGGTGTGTAAGTGTGGTTTAAAATGCAGGTTTTAGTTGTTATACCAAGGGAAACATTACATATGATAATATTTGTTGCAGCAACCTGCTTTTAAAAGGGGGGGGGAAATGTGGACGGGTGGTTGGGACTTTCATATGGTGGTTTGGGACGCAAAACGTACAGTGCAGAGTATTTGGAGTTAATAGCGCCTCCTCAAGTTGGTTTGTTTTAAATATTTTATTTAAAAACGGGGTCCTGCAGGGTACTTAATTTCTGCGCGGGGGGGGGTCATATTTAAAAAATATTGCTCTATCTTTATTGAACGTTTCAGGGGTTTTAGCTAACAGTCCCATCTACCTTACAATAAAGGATAAGTAGTCACGTGCTTTTGTTCAAAACTTATGGCGCCTGCCCACCCAAGTGTTTGCGGTTTTTTTTTTTTTTTGGACCACACGGTAGTTGGTGTGTCCATCCCATGTTACGAAGGTGCACATGAGGTTTTTCAAATGACATAGGTTTTTCCTGCCCAGCGACGATATATACTTATATATATATGAATATATATTATATATATAGATATATATATATATATATATAATATATATATATATATATTATATATAATATATAATATGATAATATATATATACCTGGCACAAAAGTATCTCGGCATGTTTTTCGATCAGTATGGCAAAGTCAGCGTAAAACTTTTGGAAGCTTTCGAAATATACATTTTGTTGACTTATGGTTTGCTTCTTTCATTTAAGAAATCTGGCTTGTAAAAAAAGCAGTGCCAGAAGAAAATGCTGAGATAGCAACGCCCGAAACGAAAGACGCACGCAAACCCCCAAAACCAAAAGTTTGAATTTTTGGATTTTTCAAATGGGCATTGCAGTGTACTGGGACACGAACACGCGGACACAATCAATATTGCAAGTTAGGCGTTCCGACTCATTCAGACGGAAAACCTCTTGTGTAAATCAATACAATGTATTATTGCATTGTACCACACATGACCATTGAAAATCAACACTGCAATTTGGTTTCGGGGGGTTTGAATATTTCGGGCACTTTATCTCAGTCATTTTTGCACGTTTTTTACAAGCGAGTGTTAAATGAAAGAGCAAACTATAAGCAACAAGTTGTATTTTGGTAAAACTGTCAAAAAATGGTCTGACTTTTGCACAATACTGTTGAAAAACATGCGACGATAATTTTTGTGCCAGGTGTATATATATTAATATAATATATATATATATATATATATAATATATATAGATATATATATATAATATATATATTGTCTCGCCACATCACATACGTCGTATTTTACAAAACACGTTTTCAGAGAGGGAAAATCGCAATTCAAAACCTGCCAGCGTCATTCATGTCGATACGGTTAAACCGAAGCAAAAATAAGCATCTGTCTTACTATTTGAAGAAAAATTTTAAAAGTCCAATTAACCATAATACAATTAAAACTACATTATAGTATTCTTAATTAGGCTATTAAGTCGTCCACAAATAAACGTATTATGGCATAATACGACCCATATTACACCGTTATATTTCAATGTACGTAAAAAATAGATCACTATGTGAAAAGCTGTATTCGTGAATTAGGAGGAAATAGTCAAAAGAGGATGTAGGTGAAATCGTTATTTTGGAATAGGCACACACAAAATGACCGCTAAGCGCAAAAACATGTGTAATGAATGGGCGATTTTGAAACTACGACAGTATCGTGAAAAGGGGATATGTGATTTTGAAGAAAAATCACAAAAAATGAACTATAAAACAATAATAGAATCAACTGAACTTTTGAAACATTGTGGATGGTAAATACTCAATGTGAAAACTAGAATTAGGCGAAATTCGCAAAAATTCAAAAAATGTGAAATACGACACTCTGTGATGCGGGGCCGACGTATATATCTATATCTTATATATGAGAAGTTGATTGACAGCGTGGCAAGTTAGCATTATTATCGCCAAAATGAAAACTACTTGAACTTCATGGGACAGAACCCACAACCTTCCGTTTAGATCTCGGTATGCGCTAATCAATTGCGGCACCACGGCATGTGATGGGTCGATTCGAGTTTCTACACCAAAGCGTTCAATGCGTAATGCCGTCCATAATCAGAGGGCGATCGCATTCTGATAACACAGCAACTCGAAAAAAATTATAAAATATGTCCAGAGAAATTGGACAGCTACTTAAACCTCTTGTGAATTACATGCCTGAAGAAATAAATTTTACAAATATGTGAGAACTTGAAGACAGCGTGGACGTAGCAATATTAATCGCAAAATGCACTTGCTGTGGATGGGACTCCAACCCACACAACTTTCCGTTTAGATCTCGGCTGCGCTAATCAATTGCGCACCACGGCATACGATGGGTTCTGTTCGAGCTTCTTAACAACATAGCGTCGATGCGTATTGCCGTATATATCCACGAGTGATCCGCATTTTGATACGAAAGCAACTCGAAATAATTTATAACATGAAAAAATTGGAGCTACTTAAACCTCTGTGAATTACTGCCATGAAGATCTATATAATCAAACATAAATGGGTATGAAAAAAACCAATAAATTTGCCCTGACCTGTTTACTCAACTATGGACCAGTTGATCTTTTCATTGATCTGGAGGAATTTGGTGAAAGAAATGAGATAAGATATGAAAGATTTTCGCAGCTGATTAATTTTCCCAATTTCCAATGAGTTTACACAGTATAACCCACATTTGTGTAAATTGAATGGATACCGCACCTGTATTGTCACTGAGTTCTTCCTAAAAGTGGTTTATTGTAGCAGTGGTAATGTTTAAAAGTAATAACAACGCATCTTTTTTTTTAAATAAAGCACTGTAAGTTTTTCTACAATTGTTTGCATAAAGTATTGCGCAAAGAAAATGGATCAAAACAAAAAACTTTCATGAAACAACATTATGTTAAAACGGATTTAAAAACACAAATTTGGGAGCTAGTCTTTGACTTGACTGTATTGAGCAGGATTATATTGAACGATGAAACTTTCATTGCCATGTTTTAAAACCAATTTTCATACAGTTTTAAGTACTTTGGATTAAGAGTTTTTTTAATACATTGTACAAAAATAAACATGTTCTTAAAGTCACTTTGATGCTGTTCTTACCCAGTCACAAAGTCCATTCACTTCAGTTCCAAAACTTTACAAACGTTATGTATAAATTGAGAGTGACCCCTCCATACCGGGGGGCTCGACGAAGTTTGCTGATCTCATTTTAACAGAAGCCAGTTGCGATCCTATCAATCTCCTTGAAAGTACCATTTGCGAGGAGTTGCAGTCAAAAACGATGGGTTGGCAGACCCACAGGAATTTTTGATGGTGTGGAAACTCTTGCCGGTGAGGCGGTTTATAGTCTTCTCGGCCTTCCTGCTGGAATGAGTGAAGTTTATGACAATGGATTGAGCTACTTAAAGCTAAAATTAAGAGACTATAAAGTATGAAAAAAGATCTTTTTTCACTATCTGTACTATCTGCACCAGGTAAATCAATGTTTTTTTTTAAATATTTACAATGTTAAAATTAATAAACTGATTACATTAGTTTAATATATATTCATGCATGCACTGTTGTCACAGAAATTCACTGAAAGCAGAAGGTATAAGAACACGATTTGTACCATGTTCAGACAAAATAATTGAACTGAAAAACCAGCTTAACTGTGTAAAAATCCCATTGGAAATGTGGTAAAAATGGATCAGCCGCGAAAATCTTCACTCTTACCTCATTTCTCCCACAAATTCCTTCATTTTTTCAGCATAAAAGGTCGACACATATGCGTCAAAGTTGAGTAGGCAGCGTAAGCATCAAATGTGTGTTTTCCATGCACATTTTTTTTTAATCACTCGTATAGAAACAATTGATCTAGTCGCAATCCCAGATATGTTGTGCACTTTACAAATATTGTAACAAAGAACATAACTTAATAATTAATATTATAAAGCAGATATTTAATAACAAAATTTTGAAGGACACGGTGGTCTTTCAGTGACCCCTTTCATCTAGTTTAGTGAGTGACCCCGGGCATAAGGCCTCAGATCATAATAGTGAGTCATTTTCTAAAAAGGATGACCATGACACCATTCATATGTGACTGACGGTGAGTACGCATGTGACTAAAAAGAAACCGATTGGACACATGAAACACATAACAATGGGTTGAGGACGTTAGCAGTTGTTGGTGTGCAGTCTTTTCAAGACTTGCGTTTGTGCGTTTAGCATCATAGGGACTGCACCATGGGAATGGTTGCACCATGAGTTCATGTTGCTGAGCTTGCATTTCCCAGTTCTCTGGATCAAGTAGTATTTTGGCTAAAGACGACATCGTCCACCTTATATAGCACCAAAACATTTGAATATATAGGCCTATATTAAATTGATTAAATCGGACAACTCGAAAATTTTATCTATACCCAAACTGACATTGATGTCATAAGATTTCACGTTCTCCTCCTTTAAGGTGTTCACAATAGTTCTATTTAGACATAATACAAAACTTGAGGTCAGACAGAGCGGGATGGCTATTTTCCTGGCGTGTGTGGTATTTTGGATTCGACCCAGGCACAACTGGACTAATGACAATCTAAAGCTCATGGATATTTCTGACATTCCGTTATTGCTTTGCATCGGCCGAAAATATCAGAAAAAATACAACTCTAACCCCAGAGGTAAGAATTTTGCTATTACTATGTCAAACCTAGGTTGTCTTGAAGTTATCAATATCTTGAGCGCTCCGCATCCAATATTATATTAAATAGGTTTTTATTGTAACAATGCAACCCATTTTCTTCCATTGAAAAATTACGATCATTGTACTGCCTACCCCGTCGATATTTGCTTAAGTAACTGATCATCCCCCAAACAATTTTTAAAGACATTAGTCTTATCTTCACGTAGTGTTTAAAAAAGTTTTCGGCATATGGACTTTTTACGAAACACGACGAAAACCGACTTTGGGAACCCTGATTATGTGCTTTTTTAATATTGATTATTAAAGTTAGTTATTGCATATTAGAAGCGAAAAATGTAGTCAAAAGGGGCCGAGTAAGTCCTGTTGTTCATACACCCAATGATTAACGACAATGTAGTCTGCGAAAAATCTGACTTGAGAGCCGGCAGAAATGCAGTCAGGCAGGTCATTAATGTAAGACAGAAAAGAAGTCGTAAGAGGAAATGTTCCCTAGTGGAATCCCAGATGAAGCACGAGATTGTCTGATGATTAGACATCCTAGACAACTGTCTTGGAGGAAGTTTCCAATCCAGGAGAGCAACATGGTGGTGGTGGTGGTGGGTGGGGCGGAGGCGGTGGCGGTGGTGGCGGTGGGTGGAGGTGGTTAGAGGGAAATAAGGGACTGTCAATGGTAATTCGAGGCTCTCTCCCTTGCTACTACCCGCATACTGTCCCAACTCATCACACGGTTTGACAAAAAGTAATACCACTTAACCTTAAGAATCGGTTACGCAACACCGGGCAGGGCGGGAAGGGAGGGATTTGAGGGGGGAAACCGAACAAAACATTTTGTAAGAGAGAGGGGGAACGTGAAATTTTTCAGTAAAGCGAGAGGGGGGAACCATAAACTTTTAAATGGGAAAATCAGAAGATCAAGGGGGGAACGTGAAATTTTTGACGGAAGCGAAGGTCGGGGGGGAACGCAAAAATTTTGCCAAAAAAGGAAAAATCCTCCATTCCCCACCCCCCCCCCGCATACAAGAAATAAAACGGCTCCCTAAGGCAATGAGCTTCTTGTAGCGGCTTTCGTGAGTTATAAAGGACCATGTCCGGCACATCGAAAAATTAATTCAAAGTATTGCACAAGAGTAGTACAAACAACATAGATTCCATTTAACTAAACACCTCGACAACACAGAGAAGTACTTAACATGGTTTACAAAAATAAGAGAATTATATTGGAAAGGATGATTAAAAAATGAGCACATGTGCCACTATCAATCGTTTACAGTGATCACCTCAATCCCAAGATGATAAGATTTTAGCAAAACACGCCATATGACCGGAAAACGGTATGTATGTACGTATATAAATATGTAATACCACATTTATTAACTGCCTACTACTTTGGCTTGGAATGTTTTGACAACCACAGGCGGAAACCATCTAGATGCTTCAGGTACTAACTGACACGAATATGTGTTAGAAGGTTTATGGAATAGACCATTTCAAGTATCATTTCAAAGGACAAAAGTACACATAAGCGATTGTAGAGGGCTGCTAAGGCTCTAAGTATGACATACGTTTTCCAAAACACCACTGTTTTGAAATGACCTTTGAAAGCGTAAAGCTCAACAATTAAGACATCTCTCTGCAAGGTTTTTGTTTCAATTTACATTTGAATAAAATGTTTTGCTAAAACTTCAATCGAGATAAATTAGGTAACAGTTGACCTCAGCGATACGCCTTTCTCAATTCTCAAAGGTTCAGTTCAGTTAGGAGGTGGAAAACTGTTCGAAATCACTCAACAAGATGTGGAAAGATAGAGGTGCTATAATGGATTTAATAAATCAGTATATTCCTTTTGATTGTCATGAAAACCAAATCTCTCTCGACACATTAAAGCCATTTATCAGTCATTTTTTCCAATTCCCAAAGTCAGAATTTGTCTCAAATTGTTATTGTTAGGTCATATCAACACCTTATATGACTGGTTCTTTGTGAAAAACAGACACTTAAGCATTTTAAAGCTGTCTTGAAAATGTCATTTAAAGTGACCGGAGATTTTTGTTTTGAGGTTACGAATTCTCAATTGACAAAGGATCGATGGTAGAACACCTACCAAGAAAAGTTCCGAATGGTTATTGGACAAACAAGGACAAAAGGAAAACAGCAAACCACGTTTTGAACTTGCCTGACCTCGTAATTGTCCCCATAGACACCGTGCTGTGACTTTCTGTCGTGCAAATGGGAAATGGTACTTTCATTTAGTGCATTAGCGGACGCGTGTGTGTTGTTATTTGTGGAAACATAACACCGATATGTGTCCAGTTGCGAAGTATCATAATGAATTTGTGGCTGTTTGAAGTCTACGGGCGGCGATCGATCACAAAAGTCGTCGATCACCGTCCAGTTGAAAGCCTATTAAATCTTGTTCATTATGCTCTCAAGTGATTTTGATTATGCCATTTTATCAATTTAAACTGTTCACTGGGCAATGACTGGTCATTTGAAATTGGCGGTTTCTACTTTAGTAGTAAAATAATTACTTATAGTCAACATTCACACGGGTTTGCAATTAATAGCACCATTTTTGAAGAGTGCGCCCCATTTTTCCAAAAATGTCGAGATTTTTACAGACGGTTGTATTGGTAACTACTGGCTGGTAAACTATACCTGTGCATGGTTAAACTCGAAAATGTCCCTATGTGTGCAAAAGAAGGAAATTTTGTAATTAAAATAATTAATATGCGGAGATCTCCGCTAATAATTCACAACGGCTGTTGGAAATGGCCTTCCAATATGAAATAGCCCGGAAATGGCGCGCCATGTATGTGTCTACGCTTATCTTATTATTGTTTTATTGGTAAAGGCAAGTTTTTAGGTCATTTTCTGGGTGGTACTATTCATCCATGGACGGACATAACTTTATATTTCCAGCTCTGCATATCACATCTTGCAGTTCCTGTCCATTTTCCCTATTCAACTGTGGCACACAGTGCATTCAATACGCCTATGACCTGTCACCACGCGTACTCTGTGTGTAACGCTAGGGACATGAGAAAATTCACGTCGTTGGCGTGAAAAGTGCTCAAGGGATTTCTTCGTAGAAGCCTCTAATTGTAGAATAAATTAGGCATCCACATAACATATGTGAACTTTTTATTATGATAGAACTGAGAAAAATCCGAAAATGGTTGATTTATAAAGAGTAGGTATTTTGGGGTAGGGTAATAATGCTAACTCTATGGCAAAAATCACTATACACACAGTGATTGCTGTGCATATTCAAGAGAGCGCCATGGGCAAACGGTTAGACCTATACTCTTCGTAGAAGCTGAACAACCAGGTGGGGGTAATTTGGTTGACATACGTTACTGAAAAATATCCGAAACTACCATTTCTAACAAGGCTCCAAATGTGTCAAAAAAGGCCTACTTCGCCAAATGTTCATCGCACACATTGTGTTGGAATCACTCATCCATATCATTGTCCTTGATCAGTGAATGGATGGTGCCCTGTGAAGAGTGGGAACATTACATCGATCAAATTAATGAATGGATTCATGTCACAATGATTTGATTGGGTGGGCAAAAGATCGAGGCCCGTTTACAGTGGACACTAACTCACTCATGAATTTTAATTACAAATCGGCTTATTTATTGTGATAAATACGACGCATTTTTGAGCATTCTAGTTCGCAAGTGCAGGTTATTTGCTAGACTCAATTACCAACATAACTATGGAAAAATATCAAATTTTGAAAATTGGGGGCGCTCTTCACAAATGTGCTGTTATTGCTTTAAATCATTGTTTTATAGGAGTAATGATTCTCTTCGCCGCTATTAAGAGGTATCACTTGCAAAGTTTAACTATAACCCTGGGCTAGCAGACATTTGTAACACATGTCAAGTACAAAAGGTATGAGTTGTTAAATATAACCTGACAGAAACCCCTGAAATGCGATTCTTAAGTGCCGAAAATGGGGCCAAACAAAGATTGTTACATAGGAGTCAATTTTTTTAAATTGGATCCAATCATGTTGCAAAGTTACAGTTTTATGTGTCTAACCCAGGGATTTTCATAAAGCTATAATTTGTAATATCTATAGCCTAAAGTTTCAGAAGTTATAGGCTAAAACAGCAAACATTAAAATTGGTCATTTAGTTTTATACAGGGGTCACATTTTAAAGTTGATCCGATTTGGATACAAAAAGGGTTGGAAATATCGTGTGGAGTTCAAATAAGAATAGTTTTGACCGTCTTAATGCTTAGTTCCCGGTGTAGGGGACAAATAAGGTCAACGTACATTGTATTCAATGGGACTTGACTTTTCCCCCTACTTTGTTAAGCAAAGCATGTGAGACACTCAAACTATGCTCCTGATTTTAATCCTATAGCTCCCACCATAATTTTGCACATTTTTATTCAATCGGAGCAACTTTAATAATTTGACCCCTGTTGCAACTGAAATGACCCTTTTTTGATTTTTGTTTGTTTTTAGCCTATCACTCTGAAACTTTAGGCTGAGATAGAACAAACTATACCTTTCAACGACATTATGACATGTGTATGCTTACTTTGCCAATAAATACCAAATTTTGCTTGCATGAAATGGCGAAAACGGTCGAAAAACCCTTAATTTTTTGAACTTTGGCTTTTATTTTCACGATTAAGAGCTATGCGGTTTTCAAAGTACGCCAAATGAGGAAAGTACAATTCAGTAATCCAAGTCTAACCCAAGAGACGCTGATCGGCTTATAACGACCATATAAACGCATATGATGTCATATGTGGGAACTCCCTAGCTGTTTTAACCTGCGGCAACATATTGCAGAATTTATGTGGCGACCACAATCAAATCTTGGGGTCCAAAATAACGTACGAACCTTTGGTGATCTAAATCGGTCACAAATATGCACGTGATAGAATTAGCAAGCATGCTTAAGAAGAATGTTCGTATTATTTAATTTGAACCAAGTTGCATGGAAAAAACAGACATTTCAACATGCAACTTATAGGGGTTTCGCCCGTCAGTTTTTTCAGACTTTCTTTATCTACCAACAGGGAGCGGCCACAACATCAACACATGTCACACCATCTATAACGAGGGACGGTTCAAGCCAGGTTTCAAGCAATGAAAACAATCAAAAACAGGCATCGGTATAGCGTTTTCCCGTTGCACACAAAGAAGCTGTCAACACACTTTTTTACGGATGCAAGTCAAGTTGCCTATTGATTTAATTTGTGGACATCAGCAGTATAATCAAAAGGCACTAAAGCGTCGTGCCATGCATCCTAAGGATATCCAGAGCTGTTTAGGGTCATTGCCATTTCTCTTTAGTGCACTTCAACCTGGAAAGGCATTGTTAAATTATATAAGCTAAAGGGACTTCAATTCAATTTCCAGTTTGCTTCCGTGCACTGCACAGCATTGATATATTTCAGGTAATAAACCTTTAAGCGATAGTTGAACATGTAGGCACTTTAAATCGGCACTGGTAAATTTTTAATCTAAACACATCCAGGTAATTTGTAGACTAACTTTTAAGTTTTCCGTAACTTTAATCAACAAATGTGCTTATTACATAGCTATCATAGACTCCTGCTTATTGTTATTAAAACCACAAAGGTTACAGACCTGTCAAACAAGGTGCATGCCGTGGAAATCAACTCCGGCTTGTGTTTGCTTGTGTGTAACGCCATTTGAGCGTCGTCTACTGACTTAATGTCGCCGGTGACATGAATTATAAAATCGTTCGATTTACCCGTAAGGGCGCTGATTTGGGCTTAATAATTTCAAGTGAGGGCTAATGTATTATACAAGCTTTAAAAATATAAATTTTGAAAAATCTAGAGGGCGCACTATTTTTAAAATGTACCAGTGTCTCTTTAATGCAGTCGTCGATGGAAATCTTTACCTAACTTTTAGGTTTGAAATATTTCCAATGTTGACAAAAGAAAAGGTAAAAGGCTTGGAGCAGGGAAAAAGAACAAAGAACAAACGTCTGGCCTTTTATAGCTCCCAACAAAAGGCATTGTTACGTATTTCAAAATTACGCATGGAATCACTTCACCTGGGTAGTGGGGACTCATGTAATCATTCACCTACTATAAGGCGTTCAACGAGAAACACGATTTAAGAAGTTATTCCAACTTTATGAACAACAGTGTACAAAATTTAGATTTTTTTTACAGATACGACCGAATTTGCACGTAAGATTAAGTACACATTGATTACTTAGGCTAGCGGTTCAGATGATATAAAAATCTCAACTTTTTTTAGGTAAGTCGGGGGACGAGGTTGTGGATCACGAAATGCCCCTTTAAGTTTGCCGTAACTTTAATCAACAAATCGTAGGCGGCGTCACATACTGACGTATTTGCAAAATACGCATTTTGAGAAAAACGGCTTTGGAGATTTTGCGATTTCAATTTGCTCCATACTGTTAATTAAAATATATTTCAAATATAATCTAGTGGAAAATCGCAAAAATTAGTTGATTTTAAAATATATTTAACTGATCAACTTCCAATTTATTTAGATATTCGAAAAAATGATGTTAAATAAAATACGTCACTACGTGAAAACGACAAAATAGCAACTCTATCGTGAACTGAAAAATATGCCACTATGTGAAACGGCGAATACTTCAAAATGCAGGTACGATGCTATGGGCCTGTACAGAATAGATTTTGGACAAATACGTCGTTATGTGATGCAGAGAGTTTGACGTTTTGCAAATACGTCACAATTAGTTAATTAATATTTTACTGATTAAGCCACTTCGAGGTTTGAAATTTGCTGAATTTGTAGAGTAGTACAAAACAAACATATATGCCAAATTCCTCCAAAAGGTCCAAAATGTCGAATACGTCACTATGTGATGCAGCGACTAAATTTGCCTATTAGATGATTATTATAGACTCGTACTCATTAATATTAAACCACAAAAATCACAGTACATGGTGCATGTCATGACAATCAACTCCAATTCGGGCTCAATCATTTCAGGTGAGGGCTATGGAATATAAAAGCTTTGCAACCATGCAAAACTATCAATTTTTCAAATGTACCAGTGTCTCTTTAAGAAATTTGCCATTTACTCTTCTTTTCAGAACACTTTAATTCGTCAATTCCATATATTATAATTTGTAATTCTTAAGACATAAGGTTATCCTTAGAATGAAGAGTAAAATATTGAAACCTGTATTTTACCAGAATTTTAAAGGTCCGTTGTGTATTTCTATATTGGACATTAGTAATGTAATTCCTGCTGCACTACACCATTTTATGTTTTCAGATCACGTCCGTTAATTAATGGCGAACTACTTATACCTGATACCAAGCCCACACAATCCCCGATGAATAAATAAATATTCCAGTCCATGGACTGGAAGTCCCTTGAGATGGGGCCGATAGGGTGTGCTAGCTGTTGTCGAAATGGTTGGTCGTATTTTGGCTAACCGGTACAATGATTCGAATTTTAAAAGAAATATGACAATGTAGATATTTCAAAACACGTGCAATTAATCGTTAGTGTTATTTTGGGTATTGGCCATGTATTTCGTTTAGAACCCAAGCAAAACACAGACGACCCTCGTCTGACATTTGAAATCCTACTTCCCTCCCGAGCATGGCATAAAGTTATTTTGGTGTAGCGGTACGTACCCTTCTGCTCTAAAAACCTCCACTTGTGCCGTCCGTTTCCCAGTCCTCTCCGTGTTGGCCCTGCATCTGGACCCGAACTAAATTCCTCCAAACTTTCAACGATAGCCCTACAAGAGGATGTCGCAAAGGGTAAGATCATTGGTACAAACCAGTCTCTTTGACCGGCTCACTCGAGTTGTTGACTGTTCATTCAAGTATAAGTACATACCTTTAAAGAGTCAATGGCCCGATCGCTAATACCTTCCCCATAACCCCCGATTTTACCCGGAAAGTGGTCAAATTTGGTATCAAAAGAAAGCTACTAATTTTTTCTCATTAACCCTTTGAAATCTTAGGGCGAAAGGGTTTTTGGTTTGGGAGTTTAGCGAAAGTGTGCTCCATTTGGTTCGCCATTTAGTTTTATACAATATTCTATGGTCTCACAAAATCACACGGTTTCCGAGCTGTCGCAATCAAATGGATTGAATCATAGGAGTCGCGAACTTTAACAGATGGAGTTTTTGGGTTACGCCTTCTATCAGATGAAAACTTTATATCCTAAATAAATCGACCCCCCCCTTTACTATTTGCCACAAAATGTTTGAACTTGCGTCCAAACGCCAAACCACCTGAGCACCCTTTCTACTATCATCTTCTCATACGACCAGATTTCCATAAGGCTACGCAATGCGCTTTACAAAGAACCCTCCCGTCATTTCTTCTGTAACCCTGAAATCCTTTAGGCTTATCGTTGTATTTATATAATGCAATGACGCAAATAACTTCCCTCCTAACTTAAGTCATGGATTTCATTGATCTAATTATATCATAATTGGGACTTCCTTGCATTGCATGTTCAGACACAATTCCAGAAATATAATATCACTCCGGTGGAAGGTCAAATTCAAGTCAAAATCCTCGAGCTTCCATGTAATATCTACAACCTACTAAAGTTGTGCCAGCATACTGATTTAGCTTTGCTATATTTTTTTGCATCATTGCGATATTTATAGACTGGGCCCTTTACAAAAAAACGTTAAAAATGGGCATTCTGTTACTCTGCTCTCTGCTGTTGGCTACTGCACCTGGCGTGATACGTGACCCCACTTCACTGATATGATTGGTCCCACTGTTTTATGGGGGGGTCCGTTTGAGTTAGTCCCGAAAAATTCATGCGTAGAAATCAAATTTCTGGAACGTGCGATAATTGTTGATTGAAGAATGTTAAGAATGCTGTTGCACACAAGATGTCTTAAAGGTTTTTTGTTGTTGTGTGTTTTTTTGGTTTATCGTACCGGTTGTAAATTTCGAAAGCAATTAATGGCAGCGTCTAGATGACGGGGGCCACAGCTTGATTAGCGTTGGCTTGGTTTCGGGGTTGGGTTGTTTCGTCAAATGAATCTGGGTACTAGAGTCTAAGCGCTTCATTCAGCTGTTGCTCCTAATCGCGCGCGTTCGTAAAAAATTTCGTTAATATTTAATCAATGTCGTTTTAAAATGCTTTTCAGCTTTCTTTTTTCTTAAGAATTAATCTATATATCCTATTATCAGTGTGATTCAATAAAAAACCCTACATTTTGGAGAAGAAGTTTTCTTCAAAGGGTTACACTATTTTGCTTTCAATGTTGCTTTGGTTGTCTAACAGAGATACAGGCTATCCGCAGATTTTTATTTGGTGTCGTCGGCCTTGGGGTTCAGAACTATTCAATTTGCGAGATACCTAAAAATTCAGTTTGGCCGATTTTTAGCCAACACTGCTGAGGAGACTGACACCGACGTATCCCATACCCTTAATAGCAAGACAATTCCCACTACAATTTCAGATGTATCGATTTCTTCTCGACAAAACATATCGGTTTGAAGAAAAATGGGCTATTGATGTAACATCAATTGTAATAAAATATCTTCAAAAATTAAATTACCATTGTTAATCATAAGAGTGCATTTACTGAATCACTCCATATCATGTCTCTTCTGAACATAATGAATGCTCAGAGATTTTGTTTTTACATCTCTAAGAAGGTAATTATTTTGCCCAATACACTATTCCCACGTCCTAATTGTGAAAAACTAATCTAGTTTTCTCTGTAATAATTGCGAATCAAACTTAATTCCCATATCGCATTGCTGTTTTTCAAGCGGATACAAAACCTACAACCCTTCTATTGTTTCATTTTTGCTCCTAAGTTTTCGTTGTAAGTTAATCATGAACTCTTGCTACACCAAGTAAATTGGGGTCTTCTACCAGCTATCTTGACTTTCTTATTTTGGGAAATTGAACATCTTCGCATTTTCTTGTAACTCTGGGATATTATGTTTTTATATCCTCCATTCCGCTCTCCCACCTTCTTATTGTTTAACATAATTTTGTGTTAAATGTTTTGTACTCAAATCACTGCTGAGACCTGTTTACTCTATGTAACGATGTAGCTTTGTTTGGCTCCAAATCGGCCCACATGATTTTTAAAGTCTCTCTCAAAATAGGCCGTAATTCCTTCCTCCAAAGTCAATAAAACCATTGAACGTTTTCTGAACCTGTTTTATCCTTCTTTATTAACCCAAGCACATATTTGAGCAAAACA
Organism: Ophioderma brevispina; assembly: GCA_023653785.1. Taxonomy (NCBI): domain Eukaryota; kingdom Metazoa; phylum Echinodermata; class Ophiuroidea; order Amphilepidida; family Ophiodermatidae; genus Ophioderma; species Ophioderma brevispina. Next base: position 33,500 of record JAMKCH010066436.1, read on the forward strand.
ATTCTTAACTTTTAATTATTTTTTTTAATGCCTGAGGTAGGGTTTTTGACTGACACTGTATATTGACAATAATTTATGTCGTTCAAGAGTCCTGTATTCCCTTATGTAGTGCATGGACACGTTTTTTTTCAAAAAAAAAACAAAACAACCCGCCATATTTTTAAACCCACAATAAAAATTCAACTTTTTTGCAACGTTTGAAAAAACACAAACCTTGTCAACTGTATCAATAATCCAATGTTAGAAATTTACCAATTTTTGTGATATGACGTTTCCTAATATTTTCGCATCTTTTTAATTCTTTATAAGATTGTATTTGGTATTTTTTCTTCAAACATTGGTGAACGCGCAAAGAAGAACCGGACAGGGTACAGCAATGTGGAAGTACACAAAATAAGTGACAGAGTAATCTTTTAAGAGAGAAAAATTATCGTTTGGACTGGTAATGGTTTTTGCCTGAATTGGGCTTGGAGATTATTGTTTTTAAAGGGTTTGATTGACGTGTTCGCGATCTACGGATAAAATTTTTCCATAATTCCCATATATTGCATTTAAACGGTGCTGATAAGAATCTGATAAAAAATGGGGGTAACCGACTTAGTTTTTGACATAACCAAAACAAAAAGGTAGTTGTCACTTTTCAACACGCAAGTCACTGGAAAAGTCCAAATTGACGTTTAATCCCTCCATAAAACCTCTCGTAATTTGTAATTTTCTAAATATGTTGAGGTCCCGATTTCGTTCTTCAAATTTTGAATTAAAAATGATGGTACCGACTTACTTTTTCCATTATACGCCGAAAACCACTGAATTGGACACTTTTTTCAAATTGGGCGGGCGTTTTGTTGGGCGGCAATAAAAAATCCGCGCCACATTCGGCCCCTGCCAAAGCGGGACGCAGGCGTAGCGATGCGCGATTTGAATAAACGCAAACAAGCGCACATTTATTCGCGGTATCCTGCGCATGATACCTTCGCACCTCAAAAATAAATCGTCCTTTGTCCATGACTGGGCTCCAAGCAGAATGCTGAATGTGTAAGACAGCTGCCGCGTAACCACAATCACACGTCAACCCCTTAATATTTTCCCATGGAATGGACTACTCAGTGGGTGTAAATTTGTACGGAGGCTGGACTTAATTTGTATAATCACTATTGATTAAAAGTATTTAATCAAATTTCGCTTTCCTCATACTGCTCATTGGGACTTGGATATTAAAAAATGGTGAGTCATACCTGCATAGTATTCCTCATAAGCATAGCGAAAAAGAAATCAATTAAACGCAAAACTATTATAATTAAAAGTAATATGAGATTAGTGATAAATTTCCTTATATCCTGATTCATAGGCCCTTTTAATTTTCTACAGATCCTTAAATTGCAACATAGATCTTAGGCAGCCGTAAGTTGTGTCATTTTATGGTTTACTATAGACCCTAAATAGATTTCGTAGTGAGGCCAGGGGGAATATGGTGGAGTTTAGCGGGGAATAACGAAAACATTTGTAGGAGAGGGCGGAACGTGAAAATTTTCAAACGATAGGGAGACTGAATTTATATGGAGAAATTTCAAACAATCAAGGGATGCGAAATATTTGAACGAAAGCCAAGCGAAGCCTACCTGTCTACAAATATTTATAAAACACAATAAATAATAATGTAATTATAATATGATTATTATTCTTGTGGAAATGGTTTACTTCTTCTGCGAAGTTGCGAAGTTATGTAATCAAATGAACGATTTTTCCTTGATCCCCATGGCAATTCTTTAAAACCGTCACAGGATAGTTTCGGGGGGGGGTGGTGGCATTAGTGGCATTTTCTGTAACAGAAACACACAAAAGACGAAAGGTAATCTTAATTAAGAAGACGATACAGGAAGATCCGTTGTAGACTGGTCAGAGTTTTTGCCTTTGGTGCTGGAGATTTATGGGTTTAATTTCATGGAAGCTACTCACTGGCTGTATTGTTCCTGAGAGCTTGTATAATCACTTAATTTAATCAAATTTCGCTTTCCATAATGCTCTTGGGACTTGATTTAAAAATAAATTTGGTGAGCACCTGCATAGTAATCGCATTCATAAGCCCTGGCGAAAAGAAATAATTAAACGTCAAAACGATTAATAATGACAAGTAAATATGATATTAGGTGATAATTCTTGATATCATCCTTTGCCTTTACTTGCTACCTCCTTAAAAGTGCAACGAAAGATCTCTACGCCATCCGGAAGTTTGTCCTATGTATTGATTTAATAGACCCTAAATAGCATTCTTAGTGAGGGGCCGGGGGAAATGGAGGAGTTGAGGGGGATCGAAAACATTGTAGCGGGAGGCGGAACTTGAAAATTTTCAACAAGAAGAGAGGAAGGAACATTTCATAAAATCAGGGGGATGCGAAATATTTGACCGGAGCCATCGGAAGCGCGATTGTTGCGGCAAAAAACGTTGAACATCAATCAATCCACCCCTACAGAAGGTGTTAAAGTTAAAACAGACAGTGATTTTGATTACTTCTATGTCAATAAACCACACGGAATTTCTTTGCTACCATCCAAGATTCGAAATTTTACATTTCATGTACCAAGGAATTATTCTCTAATGTTAATCGTTTCAGTATGGTGTCTTTTTGAGGGAAAGCCTTTACATAGTGCCAAAATCAGGGCTTTCATTTTTAGGGACACCTGATATGCAATCCTCTTTGCACATCATGCACCTTTTAAAAAGCTAACTTTACTCAACACAATGCTTTCACACGTCCAATGTTCGCCACGTAATGATCGTGTTCAGATAACATTAATATACGTTCCGATAACTCTATTTAAGATTATTACCCATGCATTACAAACCTATCATGTGGCTTATTCATAATAGTATCTTGTCTTATGAAACCGTGTTGCTGTTAACATATCCTCTACGGCTTTAATTATTTTGAAGGAGCGGTTTTATATTTTCAATTCATGACTTCACTGTGGATTTTTAAGGCGACCTGTTTGCTAGTTCATACTGGATACATTTTGGCTTGAACTACAGTAATACACTACTTTTTATTCACGTAAGCAATCTTTTTGCGTTGGTAAAAAAAAAAATGATTTTACGACAAAAATGTAATTATGGGAATTGAAATATGTGTAGATTGAATGCCAAGATTCTCAAAGAATTCTTAATATTTCCTACTCATATCGGGATATTATAGGCCCCAACATCCACTTATCCCTAATTGCACATTTTTTGTAGACGCCCCCCATGTTCATTTTTTTGTGTGTTTTGGTAGTGGCAGCAACTTACATGACGGTAATGCTCAGAAGTGTTTATTAAAGGAGGCTTTGAATTTTGTGTTATAAAGGAGGGATTTTGTAATTTTTCCCGATCCTTATCCACGCATTGTTTGAAACGTGAATTTTCTCACGAACATTACTCCTCACTGGACTTGCGTGATCCACAAAACAGCTAATGGATTAGCGTGGACACTCCATGACCTAATTTCCCTTCTATTTGGAATTATACCGTGAATTATTTATCGTGATCCATATAATTATTTAATCCCTTCTTATGCTACATATAGAGAAATCGAGCTTTATCAGGCACATGTCTAGTTTACTAGCTATTTACCAATACACTTTGCAAAAATCTCTTTTTTTTGTTAACATTTGGGGGCGCTCTCTTCAAATGTACCATGACTTTTTAAAACCCATTGAAAATCGTGATAACTTCTTGATCAGATATACCTTAAGGTGGGTGTGCCGCTGTTCATTCATTGAATATTTGTAGGACCGACTGTATACACAAGTGTATGACAAGCCTCAGGGTCATCACGATGCGTTTAAGGGTTATCACAAATGTCACACAACGGGTTTGCGTGTCACGAATTTGAATGCGGTGACTTATTTAAAACCAAATTGACCAACACCGAGTAACATGTATCTAGCAACGCTTTGGCCGCCTTCACAACGCGTTGCGACGCTTTCACCGAGTTTTGCTAGGCCCACAACCATACAGTCATAACGTAATATTGCCGCACGCGTTGTGAAGGCCCGCATCCCAGCCATAAAGGCCATACGTATTGCCGCAACGCGTTTGCGACTTTCCGGCCACGGTTGCGAGAAAATCGCACGCGTTGCGGCGTCGGCCATGAAAGACGAATTTCTGTGACGTATTTCAAAATTAGACCCCACAACGCGTTGCAAATTCATCTAGCACACGCGTTGGAAACACCCCGTTGCAAGCCTTCACACGCGTTGCGACCTTCACAACGCTTTGGCGGAGGTTCACAAGACATAAGGGTCATAAACGTATTGTGCCGCACGCGTTGTGAGAAGTAGAAACGCGTTGTCTGCCATCTTTGACAACACGGTGCGATTGCTTTTGCACTCGTTTGCCACTCAACATCAATTCATTTTCTGGGACTATTTCAAAAATAGATCCACACGCGTTGCGTCATTACGTTATGACCCTTATGGCCTTCACACACACGCGTTGCAAACTTTCAAAATCATCACAACACCACAGTCACTACCGTTGCGACTTCTTCATTCAAACACACCCACAAGATTACCAACCCACTAAACACAACAACACGTTGTAACTTCAACTCACAACGCGTTGTGGAAGCCATAAGGTCATAACTTATTGCCGCAACGCGTTTTGCCATGTTTTGCAGCGCGTTGTGAAGTCGCAACGCGTTGTGAGATTTATATTTTTGAAATACGTCACAGAAAGCATGATTTTTTTTTTGATTGGCCCTGCCGCAACGCGTTGCCAAATGTCGCAACGCCTTGCCCAAATGATTTCTCACAACCGCTTGCGGCAAAACGTATGACCCTTTGCTGTGACTTGCAACTCTTTGGTGAGCCCGCACGCGTTGTGAAAGGGGTTTTGCAAACGCGTTGGCAACGTAATCTAGCAACGCATTGTGGTCTATTTTTTGAAATACGGTCCAGAAATTCTGATTTTGATTGGCGCCGTCCGCACCGCGTTGCCGAATTTCGCAACCTTTCTAACTTCTGCAAACCGGGTTTTGTAGCACTGCGTTATGGCCTTTAGGCTTGCGAAACCCGCTGCGTTTTGAAGGCTCACATCGCGTTGTCAGATACTTTGCAACGCGTTGTTGGTTTATATTTTGAAAAGAACAAGTCTACTTCGATTCTGATTCTGAGCGGTTTCCACAACGCGTTGTAACTTTCTCACACACAACACGTTGGGCAATACGTTAGACCCCTTGTGAGTCTCACAAACGCGTTATTAGCTCGCAAGCTTTGTGAATTTCGCAACGCGTTTTATGAAGGTCGCAACCGTTGTGAAGGCTTGCAAAGCGTTATGTTGCTATAATTCTCGCAACTCGTTGTGTGTCTATATTTTGAAATACGACTCACAAATTCATCATTGTTTATTGGCCGAACACCGAAACGCGTGTACATTTCGAAATGCGTTTCTCACAAACGTGTTGCAATACGTATGTCCCTTATGGCTTGCCAGCACGTCGTTTTCCCATTATACGCCGTGGATGAACCGATCAAAATAGGCGTGCTATAATAACGCCAGCCAGCGAAGGGCCTGGGGGTTGGGAGTCTTCCCACAGACGCATGAGATTTCTCAATGTATGCCAGTGCTTGTTTTATGACTATAAGGTTTAGTGCTTAGTAGGTCGTAATTAAATCCTTTCTAGAAGTTTGGGGAAGAGTTTCAAGATTTTTCTATAGTTCGAAGGTGCTGAATCAGAATCGTTAGGTCCAGCCCTCTGGGAAGTGGGAACTTTGTAAACAAGGGGATAACCTTAGACCAACGGGGGTAAATTTAAATCACGTTGAAATGTGTTTCAATGTGTCCAATTCTTTGTTTTCATTATAAGGACTAACGTCTGTACGAACGTCGTAGTGATCTAGCTTGTTTACAGTAGTGTGGCCCGCGTGTAACAATCCCTTATACACCGCGTATAAAGTTTTTTTGTATTGCTATACCATTTTGCAAACGACTCTGATCATGAAATTGTTTTTAATCACTATAATATCAATATTATTTTGGAATAGCTGTGCGAAGGGATCTTTCTTATGGTATCCATTTATGTCCTGAATACGACTGACATAGGGTGCCCTGAATACTATTGAAGCCCTATGTACCTAGAACCTCCAACTATTATCCTGCATCACCTCCCGTAACCATGGTTCTTACGATTGCAATTGGAAGATGCCTTCAATAACATACATACCTCCCTTTATAGACATCCCACTTTGGAGGTACTTTCGCCCCTAGCATTTAATACTATGCTTAGATTCAAATTGTATTTGATTAATTGCTGGAGGGAGGTTATTTTGAATTCAACACGTGGGAATGGACGCTCTTTCGATCTTATTAAACCTGCTCGTACTTTCATCAATTAATCAGAAAAATACAAATATTTTGTGACTAAAAACATCACACCTCAACATCTACAATCGTAATTGCACAGGAGACTCGCGTATGTTAATATTAAGGAATCACCGCATGTAATACCCCAAGAGAACTGCGGGCCAACGCTGATGTTTTCAAGCTGCCCTTTACGAACAATTAATATTAACATTAAACACCTTGAAGATGGTCGTTTAAAAAGGATTACTGTTTCGTAAATATCTTCATTACCATGTTTAAGTTATTAACTCATAAACATATCACAATTCAGTGGTAAATTGCCTTTCAGGTGATATAACCGCCTGTTATTATCTTTAGCACATTCATTTTTTTCATGGCTCCTTCCCTAGTGGCTTTATAATTATACTAAATAATCTGTCTCCTGTCTCACTTACTGTTTTTCCAAATGGATATTTTATACAAATAAAGCTTTCAATTCTATAAGGTGATATTGACTTGTAACTTTCAGTTTCTATGAATTGGAATATATCAGGTGGGCGCGGTTGGGGGCGAGCGATAATCATTGTCATCCAATCACATAATTCATATAGAGTTTCCATCTAGCTGGCCAGGTTTCGAGCTTCGCGTGAGGCGGACGGGGTCGCCCTTAAGAAAATGCAATGCGCATCATTATCGAGCGTAAATATGATCTATGTAATCAAATCTGCGGTCAAAGATGTAGACTATAAGCATTCACCTGACACTAGAGGGACCGAGAAATGGATTGAATTGTTCGCCAACTTACCTTGTGGTGTCAATTGGTCTAGAGCCATCGCGATTTGTGACTTGTACGTTTTTTTTGTTTTGTTTTTTTTTTTTTTGGTTTCGATTATCAATCTCCTGGCCCCCAGAAGCCACAAGTATTAGCTCTACCCAAACTGTTTTAGGCTTTATCGTAAGTAACCCCACTTGGGGTGATCCACTTGGTGACCAGGCTTCCGGGTTGATCCTGTATTTAAAAAAATGCTAAATAATAAAAAACGAGCGCGTTGGAGGACGGTGTTTCGCGCACACGAGGTTACAATTCAAAATTAATAAAAATATTATAAACTAACATTATAGTAGTTAAAACCAATAGAGATAGATAAATAAAAGGTAGCGGACCGGACGGCCATCCCATTCAACGAGCTCACTGGAGGTCGCTTAAATGTTACCGCCGAAGCCGATTATACGTTAAACATTACAGAATGAAAAAATGACTTTTCCGTGGTTTCGCCGACGTCCCTCGGTTATATAATGATCCTTAGGCATCAAAGAACATTGTCAGGCATGGGTTTGTTCAGAAAGTTTACCGTCGCAAAGATAGCACAATGTTTTTTGTTTGTTGTTTGTTTGTTTTGTGTTGTTTGTTTTTCCAAATTCCAATATGGCTTCCAAAATAGCGTGGGCTATAATATGTTCGTAATTGCTATGACGAGTGTGACTTTTTAACACAGTAGTTGTGCACAGTTTTAATATTTTATTAGATTGGATTGGTAGATGCAAAACAGAGTCTGCCAGATAGGTCGTTTTTATTATGTATATCAGTGAAAAAGCCGTTCTTGCCCATTCTAAGAATTAACGGGCAACTATGTAAATACACGGCCTTCGCCCATTCTGCGAAATATTAAAAATGTGCAAACAAAAAAAAAAAAAAAAATCGTGGCTGATCTTTGCTACGGTAACATCTTTTAACAAACAACGTTGCGTGCCCACGATGTCTAAGAAACATTTTCTATGCGCGGGTCGCCTCCACAATCAACGATAAAATGCATTTTCCCACGGTTGTAAAGTTTAGTATAAGGTCGGGACGGTAACATTTACCGCTTAAATACTACCACTTATGGCCTATAGTGCTAGGAGTTTTCTTCTGTTGGTTGATGTCCTTTGATATGGAATATGGTATTGCTCCAACACAAAGTAACTTGTGGACATCACTTACAATCATATGTACAATGGTGGACGTCAATATATGATGTCGTTCACCCAAAAGTTGGGTCAATAAACGGTCACACCACACAGCTCAACCAACCTGTTTGCCATTACTTATAAACACGGCTATTAGAATGGACAGTAGGTTGGATGATGAAGCTTATTATTGTGACTATAGCCGGAATGCTAATTGAAACCAAAACTATATGAACTTACATGCATTATTTTTCCCATTGAAGATGAAAACATATTTTCGAAACACATCTATTTATTACATCTCATGACCTTTAGCGAGCAACACCTTTTATTTAGAAATTAAGGACCATTTACCCATCAAAAATAACATCGTGATCATGCAAATTATAACCAAGAAACAGGCGATTCGCTAATTAGGTTGAATACGAAAGTAAGTCTTGCAAAGAAGTGCTTTTACTGCATGTTGCTGTTTAAATGTACCTTTGTAGTGGCATTAGCTGTGATGACGCACGATTACCCTTGTAAGTAGAGTGCTAATTGGATGATTTGTGTAAACCTTACCAAACAAGAAAAAAAACTTTTTACTCAGCCGAATTCGTGTCAAGCGCTTCCATTTCGTAAAAACAAATCACAAATAATCCTGGGAAAAAGCAGCTCCAACACTGAGAGCTGACTATCCTACAATAGATGGCGCTACGCTACTAAAAAGTGTGACACGCACTGGGCTCGCTAATGCCATAAGAAACATTCTTCATATGTGTGAAACACAAGGAAACACGGAACCGTTAAAATGGCACCCAGTGGAAGGCAGTTCTAACTGTAGTTTTAAATACAAGCATGCTAACATGTCCAGAAGTCTTGCGAAAATTCAGAAAGAATAATCACCATAGCGCAAGCCCCCCCCCCCCCAAACTCCGACGAAATATGATCACGAATAAAACTGCCATTTTACATTACCGAAATTTAAAAACACTGCCATTTTACATAAACCAAAGTTTATAGTTTATGTTGTACATGTTTACAATGTAATTGAATGTAAAAATATGGTCAACGATCGTCCTCTCCTCGTTTGATACTAAATGGAACAATGTATATTTTCGGGTACTTGTTACGGTCTTTGTGGTACCTAAATTATAAAATTTTAGTTTTTCCAAATATAGTTTTAAAATCTGCAAAACTCGGGAAACACAGCCGAATTTTGATTTATGGATATAAACTGATGACAATTTCAATAAAGTAAATGTGGAAAAACACACTTACTGAATCATTGTTTGAAAAATAGAGTAAATGAATTTTTAAAATTCTTACGGATTTATGCGAATTTAGGGTGACATACATCATGTAATTTTAAAGTGGCACACCTTAAACGATAAAAAGACGCGTCAATGAAAACAACCCCGAAAGCGCCGATGAAAACAACAATAAAACACACCCTTAACTTCAATTGTCAATATTTGCTAGTAAAAATGGTTTATTTATAGGTTAAGGAATTTTCTACGGGATGTTAACTGTCATCCCTAAAAAAAATAAATATATTTTATGTATTGTATTATTTTTAAGGGAAGATATTTTTTATATGTGAGAATTGTTTTCGATCTAAAAATAAGTTTTGTGGTTGTCAGTACGTCGTTGTAAAAAAAAATATTTTTTTTGACACTTTCGTAGTAGGAGCTGTAAGGTTTAAGAGATAAACCAAGTAAAAATCGACCAGAGGCGATCGGCACATCCTTTCTCATAGCAAGCTATACTTTTACTAAGATACGCGTTTAAGCGTTTAATATTTGCTTATTGTTTTAAGTTGACAAAACTGTTTATCTTGGTTCTGGCGCATTTGGTTTCACTCAATTATGAGCACTCCGAAAATCGGCCTTGGAAATGTAGGACAGGTAAACAGTACACTATACATTGTTTAACCACATCTATTGTAATGCTAAACAAATGTTCAGCCACGCTCACATTGATCAACACAAAACAAATATGTTTTGCCTCCAAATCCGTTTTCATGAATCCAATCATCCTTACACGTGAAAACATATGAGCCAGTCCAACATCAGAAGGAAGAGCTAAAGAACGGGGATATGAGAACTTTATGACTTATCTACGATGTAATTACTTCCTCATCCTGAAAATGCATCTATAATACGCCCTCTTCTAAACTAAGTTATATGCGAAGGTTGTTTAAGACAGTAGCTGCATAACTTCTAGATTGCGTGCGTTAAAATACTAAAAGTGACACTACATCACTATTTACCCCATCAAATTATTACCCCATCAAATCCCGTTTACCCCGTACCATTTGGGTCCCGAGATCCAGAGATGCACTCAATTAAGTGAAAGTGTGTAAATGTTTAGTTGGGCCACTTTCACCCGGATATGTTCAATCTATGGTAAGTGCAAAAATATATGAAATGGAATCGAGATTTGGTGCATAACTTTCAAGAAGTGTGAACAGAATTAAAATTTGAATATTTTAATTCAGGAGTAGTATTGATTGTAAAAAAATGCTGATTATATCGCTGCATAAAGTTATATCGTTATACTTTGAGCATTACTTCAAGATGGCTGGTCCTCAGCCTGGTAACCATCATCAGCCATAATTAACCACTGAAGAGCGTGTGATTAAGTTGACAACTTTCATTCAGACCAGAAGGCATGTAGAAACCATTCGTTTGTGTCTGCAGCAATCTCATAATAGCCGCTTATCAAACAAGAATAGATTAAATGGAGCTTTGACAATACCAGAGACATGGAGTGAGTTTAAATGGAAAAAGAGGCAACAAAATAAACAATGAAAGGTAAAGAACAGCAAGAACTCGGCAAACACCACAGGAAGGAATACATTACACTCGACGTCATCATCTTTAACCGTAGGATTGATTTGGTTGACATCTGTACCACATTCAACAGAAGAATTCAAATGATCTTCCAACAAGGGTCCCAATATGTTTCAACAGCTTGCACCGTGCTCATTACCCTGATCAAATTCCAAACACAGAATGTAGGAGTCGCCCAACGGAAATTTGACATGCTTTCGTAATTTTCCTCTATTTTTCTTTCAAATCGTCCAAATTGATCGGGGAATGTTTTATGTTCTACCCAGGCCCATGGCATTATATCGCGTTTTCTTGAAAGCGCTTTATACCTTTCAAAACAATTGATATCTGAATGTTGCACTTTGTTTGGCACACTCTGTATACCTGATAATTTATTTGTATATAGTGTTTAACATGGATAGCCCTGTCTCTATTCTATAAGAATCATTGATATTAAGAATATTATCACGAAGAAATAGGCTGTTGAGGGACTTCTCAAGTAGCTATTTAACATCGATTTAAGTCCCCATTTTTTAATTTAATACTTATCTAAGTAAATTTGCACGACTCCCCATACAATACTACTATGAATTTCAGAATAAGAGCACCATATAAATTTATACCATTCCAAATAACAGTGGTATTATTATCTTAGCTGTTTTGCTGTATATTTAGGTGTTCCGTGTGGAGTACCCATTATACCATAAACTAGACAACTTTTTTGCTTTAAGCCAAATGCTAACTTCACAGAAATCCTTATTAAATAAGTCCAACTTACTGTATATGCCAGAATACAACACGGTGGCGTCGTCAGCAAACATGTGAAACCTAGTGTCGATGATAAGTAATATACAGCCTGTCTAAAAAAATGTTACAATCAAACCGATTTTTTTTTTCAATATTACATCTCAACACAAGTAAGTCGATTTGTACATCCAATTAAAGAGAAAAGACCAGGCTTTCCAGGATTTTTTGTTTCATCTCATTTGCTTTTTTTATTTGAGAGATAACTCCAGCTTACTGCGGAACACAAAAGTCTAGTTTGTGCCACTTTCCTGAGAGTGAAAACGGTGAAAGACTTAGTTAAACTTGGTTTAGACTACGGTATTCACACTTGAACAGATATAAAATTCTTTAAAAGGGGATTAACTTCTTAAAGAAACTCTAAAAGATACGAAAACAGTTACGTAATGGGCTATTCCAGAAAAAAATGCACCCCCCCCCCCATAGAGGGCAATTTTTTTTGTTCACAAAATACAGGGTGTCTCAGAAAGAACGTTACCCTCCAGAAACGGCCATTTGTGCTTACGAATAAATTCTTATCCTCGTTTTACCTTTATATTATGAAAATATGTACCTTTATGTACATATGGTGAAAACAAGAAAGAAAACGGTGAAAAAATAACCAAACAATAACTATTTCCCTAAAAATGATGCAAACCAACTTTGTCCACGGCAAGCAATAGCAGAGAGACAGGTACATTGTATTTCTTATGGATTTGAGCACACGTTGTCCTCATATTTAATTAATTTGTTCACATGTAATGCCTAAAAAGCACCTGAAACATGCATTAATTTGTTCTTCAGAATGAAGTGACCTAAATGCCCTCACCCGTCTCTCATCATAATGCAAATATGAATTTGGTTAAAGCACACTTTTAAATTTCAAAAATAATGGCATTGGCGCGTGGGTCCTACAATGGCATATTCTACTGAACTGATCTTGGGTTAAAGGACCATCGTTCATCGTGAATGGGTAAACGTTTTTCCTCAATGTATGGTTCCTAGTAAGATGGCCATTAAGGGGAGCAGAGAAAAAAATCTGGAGCATGGCAAGACTCTAAAAAGGTGCAAGGAGAGAGATATGGTCGTCAAAGAACAGGACATCGACAATCAGGCGCAAATAACGCTGCAGTGCGTAGAGAACTGAACAATAAACTCTAAAACCAGCAATGGACCTTGGAATTTGAGAGTATTATTGGCCAGGAGGGTCTTAAACATTTTTATGTCCGGGATATTTGCATCCATGGTTTCCTCTGCTAATGCAAGCCGTGGACAAAGTAGGTTTACATCATTTTTAGGGAAATAGTCATTGTTTGGTTATTTTTTTCACCGTTTTCTTTCTTGTTTTTGCGCCCTATGATTCTAAATTAACATATTGTCATAATATAAAGCTAAAACAAGGATAAGAAATGATTAAGTAAGCAAAAATGGCCGTTTCTGGAGGGTAACGTTCTTTCTGAGACACCCTGTATCTGGAATTCCTGGCTATCCTTCCATGAATTATCTGGAATTCCAGAAGCTACCTTACGTAAATTACCAGGAATTCCAGACACTACCTTCCGTAAATTCCAGGAATTCCTAGACTACAAATGTAAAAAAAAACTTGGTATTCCCAGAGGATTATAGTTAGGGGTATAGAAAGTGTTGAAAATATTGATTTTTTTCCTGAATTTTCCTCTGAAAATCGTAAAAACACTGGAATTCCGTTACCCTCTATACCTAAAACGGCTGGAATTCCCACCCCATATTAGGAAATTAAATGTGTCTGGAATTTCGCTTGTCAAAAGTGACAAAAAGTCTGGAATTCCGGCGCCCTCTATGGGGGGACATTTTTTTTATGGAAATAGCCCAATGGTAGAGGTTATGATCATTAAGTTCTAGCTTTAAGATAAAGTGAATAACATTCGACATACTGTTGTTTGTTGAAGAGAACCATGAGCGTACAACAACCTGGAGAAGAGTTTCTTGGTCTTGAAGTATCATGAAACAAATTCCTACCAACACTTTGATACTTTGCTTCCAAATTCAAATTTTTATTGACTTCAACCATTAGTAAATGCACAAAGATAGTTCAATATTTTCAAACCATTTCTTTGGATTTTGAGTGTTTATTTTGGTTGCAATTAATTAATTCCTTCTGGCATGATTTTAACAGATACCAATTTTGTAATAAATTCAAAGCTCCATTTCATTGACGTGTAATAAATATTTGTATTGTTTAGTATTTATGAAAAGAAGATATTTATCATTGAACTAATTATGTTGGTTATTAAAACTTGTATGGATAAAACTAGACTTCCTTTGTTTACTTTAATCTGTGTTTTGTTTCTTTTGTCGAGTTGCAATCCATGCATAAAAGTGGCACAAAATCGATGTTGGTATATCGCACTAAATTGATTATATCTCTAGACTGACAAAAGCAAATAATATGAAACAAACACCATTGGAAAGCCTGGTCTTTGTTCTTTAATATTATGCCACGTAAGATTGACTTATTTTGAAATTTCATATTTAACATTTTTTTTTCTGATTGTACCACTTTTTGAGACAGGCTGTAGTACACACATTCTCCTTCAGGATAGATTGATAAATAAATATTGATGTATTATTTCTAAGAAATTATTAATCATTCAATTACAATACTTCTCAACACAAAATATTCTAGCTTATTAAGTAGTATTTTATGGTCAATAGTATCAAATGCTTAAGAGAAGTCTAAATATATTCCCGTCGTGATTTCATTATTTTCGGTAGACTCACCATCCCTGAGCCGCCACCACTCAAGTCGATTCCTGAATACAGTAATCTCGGAGGTTCCCACCACGTAATCGACAAATCTTTTGTCTTCCATCTTGATGGTCAAGGATGTAGCGGCTCTCGTCCATAGAGACAACATTGCGCCAGTGTTCGAGCTGTAATCTTCTGTGTTCCCTAGCCCAGCGAAGTCGAGCAATTCTGTGGTGAACGGTTAGGCGTGGACCTTTTGTCACTCTTCTTGCTCGGTAACCATGTTGAAGCAATCTCCGATTTACAGTTTGGCGGGAAACGTTGATTCCATAATGTCATCTCAACGAACGACGAAGACGGCTCGTTGGCATTTTCCGAGCTCCTACGGCACAGATTAAGCAGTCGGTTATCATCTCGTATGGTAGTCAATCGTGGTCGTCTTGGAGATTTTCGTGGCCTCAAATGATCCTTTTTTTTTTTTTTTTTTTTGGGGGGGGGGGGTTGGGGGCTAAAGCCCCCCTCAAAGTTCTCAAGAAAAAAGAGGAAGGGAGAAAGAGGAAGGGAGAAAGAAAAAAGAGAAAAAGAGAAGGAGAAAAGAAGAAAAAGAAGAGGAAGCAAGTGAACAAATGGATGATTTTATGGTACATTTATTTGATTTTTTTTCATGCAAATGCGGATCAAAAAGTGTCGGAAGAAGTACGCAAGGAAAGGCGTTTTCAGGTCTTGAAAACCCTAAAACCTTAGGAGCTTCCGGGGCTCTGCCCCCTGGAAACCCCGCCCTGGACCCCACCAGGGGCCCTAAGACGGGACCCTGGACCCCACCCGTTAGTCGCTCCGCTCGCTTCGCTATCATGGTTCGAACATCTTTAGTCCAGCCCCCCTCAATAAAATTTCCTGGGCACGCCTATGCGATGATGTCTGAGGATTTTACAGACCGTACTCTGCGATATCCCAAGGAAATCAGCGAATTTGGCTTGTTTGCACCCTTCTCGTCGACAATGGCGTTGGACGAGGCATAGCGTAGGGAACCCCTCTGTCAGTTTTTGTTGTAAAGGTAACAACCAAAAATGTGGGCTCATTGCACACAGCCTTGGAGCAGGGAAAAGGAACAAAACAACAGACGTCTGGCCTTTTATAGCTCCCAACAAAAGGCATTGTTACGTAATTCAAAATTATACATGGATTTACTTTACCTGGGTAGTGGGGACTCATATCTAACCATTCACCTACTCTAATATGATAACTGAGGCGTTCAAATAGAAATACTTTTAAGATTGTGTCTGGAAAAAAATATTCCAACTTTATGAGCAACAGTGTATTATCAAATGCATATTTCCTACAATAAAATCGGTAATTGTTTCTACATAGGCCTACTTATTGTAATCACCGTTTTGTCCAAACTTTTAATTTAATCTATTTTAGATCACATTTCCTGCATTTCTATCGTGTTGTGATTATCCTGTCTCCAACCGACATTCCAATAATCCTGTCTTGTTAAAACTCTGGAGACACTGGGGCTTTCCCCTTGCTGGCACTTGTTGTCTCCGTAACCTCACTCACCTGAATGATCCATAAACCATCCGTTCTTAGTCAGCTCTCACACAAACAATAGAACTCCTAAACTATAATACCCAAACTGTCTGAAATTATATCAAGATATATAGAACATAATTATTTTCATAGCCGTGCTTCCGAGTGGTGCAAAGAATTTTATTTTTAATATTGTATCGGATCCGGGCATTTTTAGCTAGATAGAACGACATCATTGACTGACTGGTAGACTTTTGGACTTCAACACTGGCAACGCAAGGTTTGGTTTGAGTCAGCCTGATATTTAAATAATAATAATAATATTGAATGGCTTTCTTCGTATGATACAAGAATTATATGACACTCGCTAGAAAAATATTGTAATAGGCTTCGACTCGATACAATTTATGTTTCTAGCCTCGTGCATATAATTCTTGTATCATACTCAAAGCCATTCAATATTATATAAATATTTGTCTAAATATCTGTACGATAAATGTTCAAAAATCCCAGGCCTATTTTTCCCAACATCTTGCCACTTTGGAATATCAAACATTGAACTATGTTCGCAAAATCTGGATTGTAAACATGCTTTTGTGACAACCTACCCCTCTCACAAAGTAAATCAATTCAGTTCACAATATTCGCCAGCTGCTGTCACAAATCGGTGGCTCTAGTATTCAAGTGATGATTTTTCAATTTTCTATAGTTGACCACTCAATAATTGTCCTTCCTATTCATTCATTCAGCAATTCATGACTCTTTCAATACGTTCATCACGTTCTTTTGCTTCTGATCTTGCTAAAACAATTGTCAATGTCCTCGTTCTGTATCTTCCTGTTTTGTCCTGTCCTGTCCCGTCCTGTCCAGTAATTAAATATTGATATTAAATACTGTATATTGTTAGGTGTGGTCAGGCGTAAAGTCCACCGGACTTATTATGGCCTCTCCTACTTTTGATATCATGCCATTTCAAATTATTTTATTCCTTTAAAATATGTAAATATTTATTCATATAATTTCTGTAAATAATTATATCATTATGTAATGTATTGGCTGAATGATAATGCTAATAAACTATTGAATTAAATTGAATTGAATTGAATTAATACCATGCTAATTTCAAGAATCATGTGGCATGTTTACCATATAAATCTTGTATATTAGCCCATGTGATCTCTAGTTACGAGAACGGTCAATTTTCCGGTAATTCTTAAATAAATGTTCAAACAACCCAGCCCGATAAAATATCGCAATGCCGTTTGAATATGATGAACGCAAAACTATATAACAACGAATTTTACATATCTCAGGTATCCAAAAGCTGAATTTAAAAAATACTCATAAGAAAGCTTATGTACCGTGTGTCCCAAAAAAAACGCAACACTTGGTGGCAGGCGCCATAAGTTTTGAACAAAAGCACGTGACTACTTATTCTTTGTTGTAAGGTAAGATGGGACTGTTATTTAATATTCTTGAAAAGTTCATAAAGATAGAGTTAATAGTTTTTAAGATATGACCCCAACAATCAAGTAACCCGCAGAACCCATTTTACAAAATGAGGAGCTGGTTAACCACAAAACTGGCAATGAAGAAAAGAATGGCAAATACAATATTGATTGCAATCAACATTAACTTGCCCAGATTTCTTGCAGAACAACTTCTACTGGGTCAAATGACTGCATTTTCATAATTATTATTTAACTGATAGTAATAAAACATTAATTTATTGGTGATAAAATATGTTTCAAGGAGATATAAAACTATGACAAACTCCACATTACATAAAAATGATAAATGCGTTGGGCTGCAACTTGCTTGTTACTGCAAATAATGTTACATTCTCAACGTTATGAAAGTAAAACCTATGTTTTCAACACAAAAACTCAATAACAATATCAATATATTCATTCTGTCATTAAATTTTGGGTTAAGATAACTCTTTGTGTGCCTTCACAAAATGATGACGAATGATTATTTTTTTTTTTTTTTTTTTTTTAGCCCATGTGATCTCTAGTTACGAGAACGGTCAATTTTCCGGTAATTCTTAAATAAATGTTCAAACAACCCAGCCCGATAAAATATCGCAATGCCGTTTGAATATGATGAACGCAAAACTATATGACAACGAATTTTACATATCTCAGGTATCCAAAAGCTGAATTTAAAAAATACTCATAAGAAAGCTTATGTACCGTGTGTCCCAAAAAAAACGCAACACTTGGTGGCAGGCGCCATAAGTTTTGAACAAAAGCACGTGACTACTTATTCTTTGTTGTAAGGTAAGATGGGACTGTTATTTAATATTCTTGAAAAGTTCATAAAGATAGAGTTAATAGTTTTTAAGATATGACCCCAACAATCAAGTAACCCGCAGAACCCATTTTACAAAAATGAGGAGCTGGTTAACCACAAAACTGGCAATGAAGAAAAGAATGGCAAATACAATATTGATTGCAATCAACATTAACTTGCCCAGATTTCTTGCAGAACAACTTCTACTGGGTCAAATGACTGCATTTTCATAATTATTATTTAACTGATAGTAATAAAACATTAATTTATTGGTGATAAAATATGTTTCAAGGAGATATAAAACTATGACAAACTCCACATTACATAAAAATGATAAATGCGTTGGGCTGCAACTTGCTTGTTACTGCAAATAATGTTACATTCTCAACGTTATGAAAGTAAAACCTATGTTTTCAACACAAAACTCAATAACAATATCAATATATTCATTCTGTCATTAAATTTTGGGTTAAGATAACTCTTTGTGTGCCTTCACAAAATGATGACGAATGATTATTTTTTTTTTTTTTTTTTTTTTAGCCCATGTGATCTCTAGTTACGAGAACGGTCAATTTTCCGGTAATTCTTAAATAAATGTTCAAACAACCCAGCCCGATAAAATATCGCAATGCCGTTTGAATATGATGAACGCAAAACTATATGACAACGAATTTTACATATCTCAGGTATCCAAAAGCTGAATTTAAAAAATACTCATAAGAAAGCTTATGTATAATGCTATGAATTATGTTTTTCAAGTCCAAAAGTTTACTTACGATTGGATAGTATCTTTCTTCAAACGTCAGCTTTACTCCCGCGGATGCGTAGTTTTTTCTCAAAATCAGAGTGAAAAGTTCTTTCCTGTAGGAGCTTATCGTACACGTGACTATATTCCTTCCTCGCGACTTATGGTGTTACTGCACGAAATCTTACATGTTTGAAGCTCGGAAAATTCCGTTGTTATTCAAGAGAAGAGAATTGAACTCTCTAAGGCGACTTTCTAATGGTTATGTAGTGTAAGCGTAACATTTGTATATATGGCCGAACTGATGACAACCAAATTATAACTCAAAATCAACTCGTTCGCCACTAAGTTTGGCAAACATTCAATCGTCATATTGCTGGATGTTGTTTCGGTACTAGGACATCTTATTACCGTTTTTATCCAATATTTAGAGTGACACAGGCCTATTTTCAATAAAATATCAATTCGTTGAATTTGGTGTAATGAATTTGAACATAATACTACCGCAATTGTAATTACCAAACGTGTTAAATTTCTCTTTATTATTTGGACATCATGCGCTCTTACCTATTGATGTTATAACCGTAAAAAAAACTGGCAGGTTGAATGGGTTGGAGACGAAGGAAATCAATTCTGACATGTATTGCTTTGCTTTTAACATCGTTATCTAAACCCACTATTTTAACCCATTCTGCACTAGGTTTATTGCAAAACATTTTGTTTACACATAAAGGAACTGATATGGACTTAGTGGTTAAGAGTCATGCAAAAGGTTTACAATGAAAAACAACGTCCTGAGAAGTACTTGAAATGGACTTGTTTGTGGAAGACAGAAGTGGACTTTGCGAGTGGAAAAGCCGTGACAAGTTATTATTATCATTATTATTTAATGACTGGTGCCCTTTTTCTGTACAAAATGCTGGATAATTCCTTAAGGATCAAATCCCTTGAAGACTGTGGCTTCACTTTTCACAAGAAGTTCTAAGTAGATTGATGGCCATACGACAAGTCAGAAGCAGAAAAGTGTGAAATGTGACAAATCTAGAATAAAAAGTTTACCTTTTTAAAGGTTACTTCACCTGGTAATGCCCGGAGAAGATGTGTGAGAAAAAATAATTGACACTTCAAAGCAAAAGAGTGCATCTCACTTTCGTTGGTTTTAAATAACAACACATGTCCATTAAGACTTCGTTGTAACTTGTATAGGTTTGTTTTTAGCCTTATTTGTCCTCAAATTACTGACACAATATGGCTCCGATAATAATTATTAATATTACTATCATCATCAATATTGTCATTATAGTTATAAATATGTGGATATACTGTCTTTAACACAGACACACTGAAATGTCCACTTTGATGTGGCGACTTATTTCCAGAACTAAATGAAGCATTGCAGTTCAACGATAACATATCCTCACAGCGGAGACTCCAAAATGACAGCATGTAGTGTCAAACTTCCAAAATAAAATTCCACGTGAATCTTCTTCAGAAATTACGTTCTTTTTCGGAGCAGTTCTGAATTTTTGTCCAGCATTTTAAGACGATGGGATTCCATAGGTCCCTCGACGACACATTCCATAGGTCCCTCGTTGATACAACAAATATAAATTGTATATGTAAATATACGGTTCTGATGCTATCCTCTAGGAAAGCGATGGACACCTTTCGGACCTAACACATAATAATGATATCTATCACTCCTTTACCAACCCAGGCTTGATAGCTCAGTTGGAAAAGCGCCATTCTTGTAATACGGAGGTCGCCGTGGGCTTTTTATTTTAACGCTTGTGTGTGGTGGCTATCTCCAGGATTAATCCTTGTCCACCTGGAGAACCAAGCAGTTAAAATTTCAAAACAAATATAAATTGTATATGTAAATACAGGGTGAGTCAAAAAAACTTGACCCGGATTGTGTCCGCCATTTTGAATTTTTAAACAACATATATCTAAAATATGTGGTATCATCGGAAAGCCTATTTCATTATCTTTAATTTGCTACAAAGATTATTCCAATCGGATAAGTATAGGCCTAGCTACAATCTTCTGAATCAATTAGTCCGCTTTTACCCCTATCCACGGATACCCATTTGAATGCACGGCGGCCAACTAAGCAAATGACTCCCCAAAATGATGATAAGGGTATGTCTATGTTTATCTCTAATAAAGTGGTATCATAAAGGTGTAAAAGCCAGTGGTAATGATAAGTTTTATTGGAAACACTTTTTTTCAAGATGTGGCATATTTTGGTCTACAAATATAGACAATACTTTAAACCTCAAAAGGTTGTCACCGAAGTTTGTTCGTCCATATGGTATGATTCATTCAACTCCTCCAGAAACTGATTCGTTTATCAAGTTAATTTATTTTTCAAATGATTTTTAGTACTGATGAGGACGTAGAAACCTTAGGAGGGCATCGATGATTAATTATGACTGAATTTTGTGGGGTTACATAGCGTCATATTTATTCTGTCAATAAATAGACCGACACTTCTGGACACTGATTTGCTTTGCTGAACGCCGTTCATTTTAATGCGAAACCGTGGACAGATCGTAAAACCGACTACTTGATCCAAACAACTGTAGCTCGGTCTATACCTAACTGATGTGAATGCTCTTTGCGGAAAATTAAAGAAAATGAACTAAGCTTTCACATAATACCACATATGTTAGATATATGTTACTTAAAAATTCAAAATGGTGGACACAATCAGGGTAAAGTTTTTTTTGACTCACTCTCTTTACCGCTAGGAAAGCGATGGATAACTTTCGAACCCAAAACCTATAGATAATATATGCTCCTCTACCAGCCCAGGCTTCATGGCTCACAGTGGCGTAACCAGCTTTTTTTTTTTTTTTTTTTTTTTTTTTTTTTTATATTTCCGGGGGGGCAAGCATATATTTTAAGAGGTCCAAGATTTCCCCCACCCGGTTACGCCACTGATAGCTCAGTTGCAAGAGCGCCGTTCTAGTAATACGGAAGTCGCCGGTTCGAATCCGGCCAATCGCATATGGATTTTTTTCAACACTTGTGTGCGCTGGCTATCTCCAGGGAAAGCTTCATAAATATTCAACATCTGTAGCAGTATAACATCTAGTCCGGTAATATTTCCATAAAGTCCGTCCGTCGCATATGTGCACTTTTAGGACCAAAAAATATGTGTCAGCAAACTCTATTTAAACCCTAGTATTGCTCAGATCTACCACCTTTGCTGATCAAATTACTGGCAATCGTCCTTTATAAGCTCAGCTGTATAATACTCCACAACTGGTTTTCCCCATATCTCCATATTACATCACCTTACACTGTCCAATAGATATAGCATTATAAATTACCTATGTTGCAATCTTGCATCTACTCTACCTGAAAAAAACACAGTGAAATTCAAGAAACTATTTATAGTAGAGATTTCTAGAAATTTCTCTTAGCATTAGAACACATTGCATTATGTCAATATAGTGCTCTGGACATTCGATTTTCAAAATAGTTCCATTTTTGTCTTGCATGATGAAACGAGGTACTTTCCCTGATAGGATTTTTTTTAATTACGTATAGAAATAAAATAATATTTTGATATTAAAAATGAAGTTCCTATAAGAATACGGTATATGATTCTAAAGCTGTATTTTTTTATTTTTTTCATTTCAGTCCGAAAAACCTCTTTATGGTAGGAATGGTAGAGGAATAAAATCTTGAGGTAAAAATGTTATTAAAAAAAAACTGAAAAATCGCGTTTCTCGGTTTTCGCGCTCCTCTCCAAAGCCAAAAACCCAATTTGGATCTGTATATTGCCTCAGCGCGTGTAAATGGTGTGAAATACAAGGGGGGAAGAAGATCTTGGTGATAAGATCGCATTGGCGAAGAGGTTGTAGGAGCTCCACCGGAAGCTATAGAGATACAGAGAAATTCACCGAAAATAGTGGGTGATTTATGGCTAGTTTACCGTTTTTTTTCATGCACAAGTGTTAAAGAAATAAAAATTAGAGGGAAGGGAGGGGAAAACCCATGCGTCATCTATACCCTACTATTACATTCAGAGTTTTGTGTTTTACAAAAATAAAATGGATTTACTGTAAATTTCGAACATTTAACAAAGTGACAGCGCTCAGTTGTGATTGTCTTTTTTTTTTCAATTAAGGATATAAGCTTATACTGTAAATCACCTCAGATGTTACATTTAAAACATTGGGGTGATTGATGTTAAAACGTTGGGACTCATCCAGGGCGGGGCGGCAAGAGATTCCAAAAGTTAGACGTTCGGTCATTAGTTTAGCACAGGACATCTAACGAATAATTCCGAATGTTCCTACCACCAATATGAGATCAAGCAAAACATCTTGTTCAAACAAATTCGTACAAAAACTCCACTTATATTCATAGTGTATATGGGCCATAAAAACACACATAACCGGCCAATATCAAGGCGCCTAAATCTGTTAGTGGTTTCAGTCTGTATTGCTGTAGCTTTATAATCCATTTCATGAGTTGAGTTGCTATTTTGAATGAGGCTTGGACGCCTCCTTGCAACTTCCAGGGGGGGCGGCCAGGATAGGGTCGTTTTTGCCGTTCCCATAGGTTAGCACGTAATCACTAAAATGGAACAAAATATTCTAAAGCTCGAAAATATGTTTTTTGATATCAATATTTTCCACTCAAATCCGTTGGGTGAAGAATCAAACTCCAGTTCTAAGTATTTTTTTGGTATGAATAACGTAAAACGGGATCCATTTTGAGCGAGGCTCGCTTGACCTCATTTTCAATCGCAGAGTCACCGCTACTTATAGGATGAGGACAATGTAAAAGGCAAGGTAAAGGTAGCACCGGGTAGCCCATGCCACCCACCGTGGAATGATTCGTGACCCGCATGTGGCATATCCGTCTCATGTCCGTGGTATTTTTTTTTAAAAACGATTTGATGATAGTTTTTGCCCGCACAAATTATGCACCACCGACTAAAGCCCCCGAGGCAATTAAACGGCCGCGGTTCCCTCCGTACGGGAATTCCCCCTGGCCACTCACTGATCTTTTTATAAACCGCGCACAGTGAATTCAATTTGCGAGTCTCACCTGTTCAGGCTAGTCAAAATGATCGTTCGGCCGTTTTGCGATATGAATGAAGCTTGGCCGCCACAGCTGGCAACTTCCTGAAACAATTTGGAGCCTCATAGAATGGTATCCGATAGGAAAGCGATCTTTCATCGAACAAACTATCGGTGGCGCTATGCTGGTGTTGATGTGAGCCTGGATACGAGGAAGGGAGGCTTTGTCTAACAGCCGACCGATGTGGAATCGGCTTGGCACCAGGTTTAATATAAATTGAGGAATTCGAGCTGCATATAATTTGAAGCCGAAATGTTTTTACTAGCCAGCACGAACTCCGTAATCAAAGTTCTCGTCCATTGGCGCAATGGACAGGTCACTAGAATAAAGGAAAATTTAAAAAAAGTATTTGCATTTTTGTGTAAATTGAAAAATCGTATTGAACATTTTAGATATATTTCTGAATTGACATATATTCTGGACATCAGGAAAGAGGCAAAATTAATTAGAAATAGGCTCAAAAGCAAACACAAGGCTTCATCTCCAACAAAATATAATATTCCTGCCAATTTGCCTCTGCTGAAATTGAAGAGGATAGATAAAAGCCTAGGAAAGAACAAGCATTTTACACACCAAATAATCAATTCGCCAGTAAAACACGAAGGCCAAAGTTCAATTCCTGATTTTGGACATTTATACTGTAATTTAATTCACCAAATTGTGCTCAAATTCACTCATGCAGGAACATTATGGCCTCATACCCACACCAAAGAGACAGGAGTGTCAACAGAATTGGCAGGCCAGAATCAACTCTGATGTGCAAATGCTTGTGACTTAGGTACTGAATAAGACCACCGTGAGTGAATTTCCAGAATCATAACACATGTAAATGTAAAAATGTATTTAAACCATGCAAAAACATTGTTAGAAATTTTTTGAGGCTTTACAGCGTGTATACCTGATGTTGAGACATCTGGTGATCTTGCAAACAAATTCTGCATGTTTTTTATGACAAAATATGTAAGGTACGTTCGTGACATCGATGAGTCGCAAGATACTAGGGTGTATAGAACCCCTTCATGATAGGTGTATTATTTTGCAATTTTTCATAGGTTGACGAGGAAACGGGCTTAGCAATATTCTATGGGTTTCCAACAAACTCATGTAGCAGGACCCTTTACCAACATGGAGCCTAAAAAATGTGCAAATGAAACTGTAACCTCTATTATTACTACTTTAAGATTGTTAAAGTTTTGTCTTCTGGTGTTTTCCTGTGTCCTATATGTTACTCATACTTTTGAAAACAATATAACCTCGACAAGGAGACTCGAAGTAATTTCAAACCAATTTCTTAACTTATGGTTGTTCCAGGGTTTTTGAGCGTTGTCGTTTTTTAAACCAATCGAAAGACTACATACAGGGCTAACGGACTTTATGGCTAGATCCCAGTCAGTTTATCGACAAGTTTCAAAACTGAAGACTAGTGTCATGAATGATCTGATGTGTGCCATAGCAAATATGATGAATGTCAGCGCTCGTTCTTTCGATCTTAACGTTGCTTTTTTATATTGACTCAGTTGCAGCCGTGTTATTATGATACAGCCTTTTCAGTGGTTAACCATACAGACTGGGGCGCTGTCCAGCGTGATGTTGTCAATAAAATCCTTTCTACCAAACACATATTGTGTTGCGGTCTTCCACAGGGTTCGTTTGGCCCACTACTGTTATTTTGTACATTTTTCTTATCGAAAACATCATAAATGCTACTAATCGGGAAGAATGACTCATGTGATCGACACAGAACATCTATATAATTTTCAAATACAGATGTCAGCAGCCCAGAAGGTTTTGATCAAAAGAACGAGTCGCAGAGAGGTAAAGATTCGGAAAAAAAGGAAATTCTGAGAAAATATAATTAACCCCTCTCGAGGCACACGCAAACGCCAACGCATCTCCGGCCGCATTCATATTGCAAACGTTATATATTTTATCTTTAATGTCCCCGGGTTCAAATATTGCATCTCGTGTTTGATCAAAACCTTCTAGGCTGACGTTTTAAACAGTCTGAGCACCAAACTGTTTCTCAATATTAGAAAACGTAATGTGATGTAAAGCAGGATGACTCCAAAACAAAATGAAACTCAATGACAGTAAAACTTAATTCTTCGCATACTTTAATTTTTCATTATAAATATCGGTAACTCATCTATTGAACCTGCACTGGATTTTTTTTCTTTAAATTTAAAAAATCTCGACAAAGCTCAAACAGAACGTCTTGTTCATGCTTCAATTTACATATCGCCTTTTTATGGCCTTTGAACAACTATAAGGCAGTTTTAAAGAACTTCATCGGTTACCATTTAAAAAATGAATCCTTAAAATATTCTGTTATTGCTGACCAAAGCCAGGAAGGGCAGACACTTCTTAGAAGAGCGGACAGAAGCCAGAGGACGGAGGCGCGCAATGTTAGCCTGTTTTGCCCCGATGGTTTTTTGGAAAGATTAAAAAATGTTAATTAAGCGATGTTATTTTAAGTCATCTGTGTTAGTTTCTTGTAAAGGACATAGCGACCTGCTGGTTGTTTATTATTATTTATTATCATTATTATTTACTTCAGTCAATTTATTGGAATGTGGCTATGTCCACTCACACCCAGGCCCAACTGATAGCAATGATGACTCTGATTCCAAATACCATGGAAGTAAACATTCTAAAAGTCTCAAGATTGTATCATTATACATAAACTCTCTATATTAAAAGATTAAAGTTGCCCTTATGGAACCCAAGGTATGCGATACGATTTGTTCATCTGAATTTTCCATTCTCGGCAACAATTTCCACCGCAGGGACAGAACACGTAATGGATGAGGTGTTGTAGTTGCACCATATATACTAGCTCATACTTGAACGAGACTTACCACCTTCGTTACAATTGTGTGGTTAAAGATGAATCTTCCAGGTACACTTCCTGTCGTCATGAAGATTTTTGATAGGTTGGTTCATAAACAATTATATTCTCATTTGAGTGAAATTATTTTGCTGTCTTCAAACCGATCTGGCTTTAGACCTTTACACTCTCATAACATTAGTTGAGGTGTTTGAATACATCGTCAGAGGTATCTTAAAGATCTAAAATAAAAGCCCTCGACATAGTTAGTCATTCTATTCTGCTCGACAAACTGAAGTTTAGAGGTGAGGGTCTGGAGTTTGATTGGTTTGGATCATACTTTTGTCATAGAAAGCAAGCCACAAAAGTCGAAAATACAATTTCAAGTTTTCGAGGTGAGGTGTGTCGTCTCTCAGTGATCAATCTCAGGACCACTTTCTATTTACAACGCATATCAATAATCCCCCGCATCTTATTTCCAAAGACACATAATACAGCAATATTTTCTCATCTAGCGATATGTGTTATCAATGCTCTTCATAATGCTGACCTTAGAAATATCACATTATGCATGGAAGAAAATGCTAAGAAGACTAAAGCCATGCTATTTTATTCCCACTGCAAATTGGACTAAAGATCATTTAAGGTTTAACCAAATAGCATCTATGGTACGTAGTTGGCTTGCTGTGCTGAACGACATAAACATTGCGGTTACAAATTATCAAATTAGAAATGGTGTCTATATATAAAATAGAAAAACTTGGTTTCGCTGTCGAAAACTTTGGTTGGCATGATGTCGCATTACTACGGAAAATAAATTTCCTTTAGGCTTAAAAAATATTTATTCTCAGGCTGTGAATGTATTGACAGTTCTATGGGGTGATTGGTTCCTGTTTCTTGTTTTTGGGTGGTGTATGAAATCATGCATAAAATACAGTGTGTCTCAGAAAGAACGTTACCCTCCAGAAACGGCCATTTTTTAACATATGGTGAAAACAAGAAAGAAAATGGTGAAAAAATAACCAAACAATGACTATTTCCCTAAAAATGATGCAAACCTACTTTGTCCACGGCTAGCATTAGCAGAGGAAACCATGGATGTAAATATCCCCAACATAAAAATGTTAAAGACCCTCCTCACCAATAACACTCTCAAATTCCAAGGTCCAATGCTGGTTCTAGAATTTATTGTTCAGTTTTCTACGCGCTGCAGCATTATTTAAGGCTGATTGTCCTGTTCTTTGATGACCATATCTCTCTCCTTACACCTTTTTAGAGTCTTGCCTTGCTCCAAATTTTTTACTCTGTTCCCCTTGATTGCCATCTTACTGGGAACCCTACTTTGAAGGAAAACATTTACCCATTCATGATGAACGATGGTCCTTTAACCCAAGAGCAGTTCAGTAGAATATGCCTTTGTTGGAGTCACGCCCAATGCGATCACTTCATTCTGAAGAACAAGTGCATGTTTCAGGTGCTTTTAAGGCATTACATGTGAACAAATTAATTAGATCCGAGGGCTTACGTATGCTCAAATCCATAAGAATTACAATGTACATGTTTTTCTGTTAATGCTAGCCATGGACAAAGTAGGTTTGCATCATTTTTAGGGAAATAGTCATTGTTTGGTTATTTTGTCACCGATTTCTTTTCTGTTTTCACCATATGTTAAAAAAGTACGTATTTTCATTATATAAAACTAAAACAAGGATAAGAATTGACTGAGTAAGCAAAAATGGCCGTTTCTGGAGGGTAACGTTCTTTCATACCCTGTATGTGTAAATTTTCCATAATTAACATGAGGTTCTTCCGAAATGATAGTCTATCAAAAAAGCAATGTACAGGCTGTCCCAAAAAAATGTTAACACTCGGAACAAAGGAATTTTGATAACAAGAAAAGTAAGCATGAGTCGTTGTTTGGTATCTTTTTCAAGCCAATAAAATAAGCTTTAATTCGCCATTTATTTCATTCCAATCCAATACTTAGAACAAAAGATATGGTTCATCAATTATGAGAGAACAACATCAGCTTGGTCCGATTTCTGCCTTTAAGCACTTGAAATGCATGACGCAACATGGATACACTTGACTTCTTAGCACATCTTCTTGCCATCTTAAAAGGAAAACAAATAGACCTTGCTGTGTTTTTCTATTAAAGAAAGACTTTCCTATCACTCTGTTTTACCAAGCTCTCATCGTTGCATCTACCACAATGGCTCAGTTAACAGGAGAAATGTTGGCTTGAGTTATTGCCATTCTGGTCCGTTATTGGTCTGCTTGGCCTGCTGTTGGTGCCTTTACTTCAAATTCTGCCTGCTTCATTAATCCATGTAGGCCTATTATCAGAGGTTTCTCTTTCTTTTTGTTTGTTGCGTGTTTTTGTTGTTTATTCTGTCTACAGAATCATGGATTTTCTTGAGAATTCAGCAAAGAAGTGTCTGCTCTGATTGTTTGGTTAATTTAATTTGATTTGTTTTTAATATTCTGTGTTATTTTGAGCGATATGATATCTGCTATTGAAAGTGAACTGACTATTTTTTTGAAAAATACAAAGTATTGCTGATCATTAAGACAATGTTCACACTTTATTGACAATAATGAAGTTCAAAGGGATTGTCTATATCTTCAGTAGGTTCAATAGCCAATCAATACTAAATTTTGAGTATGTTACATAAATCATGTTTCCCGCAATCTTACAAAATGAAAACCCAATGCATCGGAACAATCCGAATTTGCACTCCTTTTTTGACGAAGCAAATCTTTAGTTTCACATATCGCATTGAAATGAAATAAACATCAAAAAAAAAACCGTTTTATTGGCGTTTAAGAGCCCATACCAAACAAGATCCCAGAATTACTTTAAGTTTTGTATAAAATGGCTGTGTCCCGAGTGTTAAATTTTTTGGGACAGCCTGTATTGCCGTTTTATTTCAATTACGAACGACGTTGATTACATTATCATCAATGTTATTATTACCTAACACTGTAATTGTTATGGAATACACCTGGAACAAAAAGTATCTTCGGCAGTTTTCGATCAGTATTGTGCCAAAGTCCTACCATTTTGAAAGTTTTTGAAATATAATTTTATTGTCTAGGTCTTGCTTTATTTAATACCTGGCTTGTAAAAAAGCGGGCAGAAATGCCGAGATAGAACGCCCAAAAGACGCAAACCCAAAACCAAAAGTTGCAGTTTTGGATTTTTCAATGGGGCATTGCGTTGTACATGGGACACGACAAACGTGTACGCATTCAATATTGAAAGTAGGCTTTCTCGCTCAGTCAGTCGGAAACTCTTTGCGGAAAATCAATACACACGTATTATGCGTTGTACTACACAGTGACCAGTGAAAATCCAACACTGCAACTTTTGGTTTTGGGGGTTTGCGGGGGGGTGTTTTCCCTTTATGGCGTCCTATCTCAGCCATTTTTGCACACTTTTTTTAGAAGCGAGGTGTAAAATGAAAAGCAAAGACCTAGGCACAAATGTATATTCTGAAAACTTTCAAAATGGTCTGACTTTTACACAATATTGATCGAAAAACATGCCCGAGATACTTTGTGCGGTGGCCAGTGTTTGATTTTCATACATGCGATAAATATAAAACTCGTTATTATACTCTTTTGCCCCAATAACAGTACCAGTTGTGAGAAGTTGTATTTTAGCATCTTGTATTACGGTGAAAGAAGGAACTTTTAGTCGTCCATTATATTGTGTCCTTGGTAGTTATTTCATATAGATTAAACCTACAATATAACTCTTATTTCCTTGTATTTGGCTACCAAAAAAATGGCCTTCCAAGTGGATACAAAGGTGATTTTTAGTTGGTTCATATTCAATATAAACGGAGGGGGGGTGTGGTGATTGTGGGTGGTGTGGTGGCTGGTGGTGGGGTGATGGTGGTGGTGGTGGTGGCGGTGGCGGTGGAAGGTTGCGTAGGGTGGGGTGGTGGCGGTGGCGGTGGCGGCGGCGGCGGTGGCGGCGGTGTCGGCGGCGTCGGTAAGTGGTGAAGTGTACTGCTGCGTCGTTGGATCATATTTTTGCACGTGTGTAACAAGTATCAGCCCGTTACTTTATCGTGTAAGCGCGTTGTCGGATTACTTATTTGCTAATGGTCGGTGGTGCATGCACGCTTTTTTTTGTTTTTATTTCGAAGATATGTGTGCATGAACTGAAACCCGAGTTAAGGTTTACGATTTAGGTCATAATACGCCCCCCACTCGTCCCCTATGGTTCGTGCAGTTAATTATTCGCCGGTAAACTGAGTGTGCGTGCTTTTATAATATCTGGGTCATTGGACTCAAGCAAGCAACATCTAGCCATTTACCCTCTAATGAATGCACGCACGTTATGTGCAATCTGCAATCTTTATTTAAGGTCTATTTTCCCATATCTACATCATTAGTTTCAGATAATAGGCTCCATAACAGTTCAAGGCATCCTGGGGTAATTTTTTAGAGTTCTCATATTTTGACGAACCTAGTCTCAAATTGTTTGCCTGATATAACAGAAAATGCCATACTTGCTCTGCATTGATATTTTATTATGTAAATAGATGTAAGCATTAATGACCCCCATCGATATGTAGACCATTATTACACTTTGACCTTTAATTACATGACCAAATGATGAAATGAGTGGCCAAATTATTTTCCATGTTCCTTTGCCACTATATGAAGAATTAGAAACCATTTTGAAACAATCTGAAATATTTCCCCCGGTTTTACCTTACCCTTTATTGCCCGTACAACTGTTAAACTATAACCCCAGATAGGGCAAACTAAGACCCTTTTTTAATCCTAAGGACATGTTGGTATAGATTTCAGTACAAGTATTCCTCTTTTATTTCCTCTATACAAACCCTTTGCCGCCCTGCAATACATGTTCCCGCTGCTATCCTTGCTATCTTTTGATCTTTTATTCCTCATCATTTCTAAGTATATAACAGCACGACATGGTTCTGTTATAAAGAGTTTTGAGGTCAAACATTTATTTATCTTGACTTTTCTTGCAGTAGTGTTAGAATTACGCATTGGGTTTAAAGGAACCAGCGAATCAAATCTCTCAAATTCTCCTCTCACAAGATTTCTTACATAATGCTGAAAACACTATGAAATCAGCTGCACTACGAGGCGGCCATCGCATGCAAATGAATAAATGTACACACTTCACTGACTCCTCTCTGACCATGTTTCTGTACACATTATTCTTGAATTCTTAGTTGCGCCAAGATATTGATACTTAAAATACATAGAACCATGAATATAGGTAACGACAAATATCCTTGATAATAAATACAGAGTACGTTGATTTTAATGAGTCAGAAAAAATGATAACCACCAAGTTTTCTTGCTTTAATCCATAGACTGCAATGGCTGGTAGCAGAATGGCATAGCTTGGCATGCAACATACGGACCAGAGATGTTCAAGCGTTAAGGGGGTTGTACGCAACTGGAGTTTAGTTGATCTCTGTTGAAAATGTAAGGTTTGACATTTTCTGATTCTGCTGTGAGAGTTATCAATTTACTTTTCAGAGAAAAATGTCTGCTCACCTATACTTGGCAACGTTGTTGTTGTTTGCTTTGTTTAATAATATGCAGAATATTCGTATTTTTAGCCAACATACACGAACCTGAAACTAAGTTTTTGTAATAATTGTGTACGGTTCATAGGTGGTCGTTTCAAATCGGAATATCAATTCTAAAAATATAATCATCACTAATGCTGCACAGTATCGCAATTTGTCATTTTGGGAATACGTGGACTAATTATTACATGCAACGAAGCCTAAACGAGAACTAATATCATTAGTGGCACACAAAAAATGGCTTCTCGTTTGATAACAGATCTAGTTAATTTGTTTGGCGTGTACCCTCCATTCATCTCTTCGATCCATGAGCAAATAATTCTTACATTCCAAGTACAGGCATATATCTTTCGCATGGCGTCTAAACCTGAACTATTGCATTAAAAAACAACAACAAACAAACCACCACAAAAAGGAGTAACCCCTACTACCACCACTAACCCACCCCCAACCACCACGCACCACCACCACCACCCACACTACACTACTACTACTACTTCTACTACTACTTCCTACTACTATTATATACCACTAAACATGGGCGGATTTAGAAGGTGCGCACCCGCCCACTCTATTTTTTTTGGGGCAGAGCACATGGCGCCACAGAGAGCGCCGGCGCACTTACACACAGGCGCCTTTAGGTCTCTAAATTGCGGTACAGTGCGTCGGGCGCCAACTTCAGATCGAGGCTTTGTGAGCGGCACAGCGGAATCATGCGCGATCCCCCTCCGCATTTCAGCAGTTTCGAAACGGACTGGGAAAACACGATGGGGTCTTCCTGTGATCGCAGCGAGCCTGAACATTTAGCGCCTCTCTTATTGAGAAATCCTGGATCCGGCCTACCACTACTACGACTAATACTACTAAGCTATGCTGCTACTACTACTGCTACTAATACTACTACTACTAGTTTTGGAGCATATTCTCACCAGTTATATTATGACTCAGTCTTGATCAAGTATAGTAATATTCAAATACCACAGCCTGACTATTGCATGAGAAGCAACCCACTACTACCACTTCTACTACTCTACTACACTACACTACTACTACTGCACTACTACTACTACTGACTCTACTACTACTACTACTACTACTACTATACTACTCTACTACTACTACTACTACTATTACTATTACTATTACTACTACTACTACTGCCACTTCTACTACTACACTGCTACGAACGACGACTGCAACTGCTGCTACTACTTGTGCCACATACCACTACTACTACGACTACTATTTGACGCGACACGGTCTTTGTGGAGACAACGGGTGTTGTGACCAAAGTTATTTTAATTGCATTCACACGTTACAGCCACTCAGACGGTTTTGGGCGGCATTAACGGCCATATTAAGTTGGTAAACCATGCACGCATCGCAAGTTTGATCTTGGGAAGGAACGGAGAGTTGCGCCGCCGTGGCGGTATGGTTCAGTAGCCATGGTTTTTTTCGGGTGCAGAAATATAGCAAGTGGCAGATCTGGCCTCCGGAGTGCATGCAACCAGACGAATTCTGTTACGAGTCAATGCAAGCGCATGCTCATCTGAGAAGGTCATACGAGTTCGTGTTTTGATTCGTTTCTGGGAAGTGTACACCAAGGGCATTTCGCATCAGGGCGCGATGGAATGTCATGTGATCTGCCCAGAGATCTGTAACAGGCTAAACTTCACAGCTGTACAAAAGAAAAGAACAGATTCCCCCAGAAAAAAAAAAAAAAAAAAAAACAAAATAAAAAAAAAAAAAAAAAAAAAAAAAAAAAAAAAAAAAAACAAAAACAAAAAAAAAAACAAAAAAAAAAAAAAAAATAACTTCAAAAGCTGCATTTTGGCCCCGTCACTGGCTTCACTGTTCCACACTGTGTGAGTTTTTCCGAGCTGCAACCCCCGCCAGTTTTCGCCGACGTTGAAAGCACCAGTGTTGTCAGCTTATTACATCCCAAGTAGCAGAATCATCACAGGCCTCGACGGATGTTACCTGAACCAGTATAAATGGCCGAGTACGGCATGTTCCCAACAAACATAACCTTTGTTTACTGCATTGAGGCGAAGTCCAACCTTTGCTGATGCTGTGCTCGACGCGATGCATTGGCGCTGGACAAGACTCTTCCCTTGTCGACACAATGCTTACTCCATCGGCAATATACAAGCGCAGAATGCTGACGGCAGAATGTCGTGCCGACATACGCCTTCTAACTGTGTAAACCGGCTCTGCCGCAGTGAGTGAAATTCGCATAATATAATCCATGGACAATCACAGCTAAGTTATGGAGCGCAGTGTGTCGCTCCTGTAGACTCCCGAGTCGTGTCCAAACTCATTGGTGCATCAAGATGAATGTACGGACGACGCAGTGGTGTCCTGTATCTAGGACATAATGGCGCTTGATGACTTATCCCAGGAAAAGAATGTCTCTAAGGGCTCTGCGAACAACACTGTCGAACGCTTTTGGAAGTCTACAACGGTAACAACCATTTTCGTAGTGTCTAAGCACGACAAGCGTGAATGCCCTTCGGAGTCAAGCGATTTGCTCAACAGTGTTGCGTCCGGGTCTGAAACCTGCCTTCCATGGTAGAAGTATCATCTCGAGTTTCTCCTAAGTCGAACAATCAGAATGCGTTGCACAGTTGGCATTGGCGCACATGAGGCTAAGTCCACGCTGGTTAGTCAGAAGAGTGCTGTTTCCCTTGTGATGGCGACAATGTTGGAGTGACCCCATATTTTGCAGGAGGTTTTTTCTCCACGAGCGTATCATTCATGAATGGGGAGGATGCAATTCCAAAAGGGAAAAGCCAATAATGTCTATGGAATGCTCGTCCGGACCAGCTGACTTTGCCGGTCATGTGTAACAGGCATATTATGAGCTTCGGTTGTAATTGCGGACCCGTTCCACGTCGGTGGCCTGTGGTATTTCTAGGTGAGTAAGATCCAAGTCCACCGGGGGTACATTAAGCAGACCATGAAAATAATTGCGTTTTACCTTTCCTAGCTCATCACTCTGCTTACAACAGAGCCGCGGCGCTTTTTTCGTCCCGTTTGTTTTTGTGATTTTGTCAAATTGGCTTTTCCAAACGCTGGCTACGTCCATCCTCGTGATGTTTGGAGCAACTTCGCCAATTTCGCCCCTTCGTGAATAATTTCATCCCTTCGTCGCGAGGATGTAACTTGCAGATAAGTTGGGGCAAGTTGTGCGTACCTATTGTAACAAGGTTTGCACTGGCACAAGCGCGTCTATCACTACTATTCAAATCAACCACTAGTTTTGGAGCATATTCTCACCAGTCATATTAATGACCCATCTTGATCAGTAGAGTATATTAATGAATTCCCAGCAGAAAAAAATAAGGGGAGTGCACACCCCATTAGTTTCTCAAAAAACTACAATGATCTAGTTAAATCCTTTGAAAACAAGAAGCAAGTCGAGTAATGTAATTGATTTTTTTTCAAAAGATTTCGATCGCGTTTCATTCCGCTTTCCTTGTACTCGATTGCTTATGAAATTAGGCATTATGGTAAATTACTGGAACATTCATAGATGGATTTTTTTTACAAACGTAAACATAAGTTCCTTTTAGAAGTGTGTTTTGTCTCAACTGCCAGGTTATATCTATCGTACCTCCGGGTACAGTGATTGGTCTTATTGTCCTTTTTGTTGCATTTCTCCCGGGACGAGGACAACGTCTCTTGTCAGAAATACACCCGAGACAATGTTATTTTCCAAGTGACCATGATCTTTATCGAAGTGGAGTAAAGATTTGCAAATATTTTCACTCAACAACCGACAAATATTATACAATGGACGTTACATCCAAAAACACCAAAAATTACTTACTCCTTACCGCCTAGGTGGCAAAGTACTAGACACTACACAAAGTCATACATACTTGGGTATAACCATTTAGCAAGGACCTCAATGGTCAATCACAAGAATTCAGTCCCAAAAGCGAGTAGTAAAGTTATTTTTTCATCATAAGAATTTTAAATCATGTACACCAGCAGTAAAATCTAAACTGTATATATCGCTTGTTCAACCTAAATTGGAATATGGCTCTGTCATGGTTTCTAAATACAAAAAAAAAAAACAACACAAACTTGATATGGTCCGTTCCGCGATCTGCAGCTAAAATGTGTCCTAAATATTACACACCATAGAAGCAAGTGTGACAGATATATGATCTCATCCCTAACACACCCCCGTTTATCTATGATGTTCAAGATAACGCATAAATTGGTTGATATTGACTGGCCATGAATTTCTGACGAAACCCATTCGCCAACTTTCGCGCACTCATACGTTATCTTATTGACCGTTGCAATTGTCCTAATACGATAAACTCAAATATTTTTTTTCCCTGGACGACCCGGTGTCATATTTTTAGAGCGTCCGGTCGTTTTAGTGTCCGTAGTACGCTAAGGTTTAAATCTGAAGTCTGCGGATACTAATTCGTGTTTCATTGTCCCTAGACGCCCTGGTTTTTTTAAAAATAAGCGTCCCATAGGACTGTTTGTTATAAGTCCCCGCCCGACACTACGGTTTAAGTGTCGGAGTCTGTCGGACACAAGGTTGTTAAATCTAGAGTCCACCGGATAAAGTTTTATGTTATCATTGTCCTAGGACTCCCTGGTTTTAATAGAACGTCCCATAGACTGTGTGGTTATTATTTGTGGTTTTGGTCGGGTCGGACATTTAAGGTTTAAATCTGAGAGTCCCGACGATGCCGAGTATTATATTTCATTGTCCTGGGACCCCTGGTTTTAGAATGGAGCGTCCCATAGGCTTGTGTGAATACGTTTTTTTTTGTCCGTCGGACCCTATGGTTTAAAGTCTGAGAGTCCGACGGACACTAATTCAACGTTTCATTCATTGGCCGCTCGGACTCCTGGTTTTAAAATGTAGCGTCCCACCTAGGACTGTTGGTAATAAGTTGTTTTTGTCCGCGGACACTAAGGTTTAATTCTGAGAGTCCGACGGACACAAGGCAACGTTTCATTTCAATTGCCTAGACTCCTGGTTTTAAAATGGAGCGATCGCCCTAAGGAACTGCTGTGTATAAGTGGTTTTTGTCCGTCGGACCCAACTAAGGTTAAAGTCTGAGATTCCGACGGACAACTAAGTTCAACGTTTCATTGTCCTAGGACTCCTGTGTTTTAAAAATGGAGGCGTCCATATGACTGTGGTTAACTAAGTTTTTTTTGTCCGTCCGGACACTAATGTTTAAGTCCTGATAGTCCGACGGACCTAAGTTCAACGTTTCATATTCATTGTCCTAGGACCCCTGGTTTTAAAATGGAGCGTCCCATAGGATTGTGTGTGTAATAAGTGGTTTTTGTCCGTCGGACACTAAGGTTTAAGTCTGATAGTCCGACGGACACTAAGTTCATTCAAGTTTCATTGTCCTAGGACTCCTGTTTTAAATGAGCGTCCCATAGGACTGTGTGAATAAGTTGTTTTGTCCGTCCGGCCTAAGGTTTTAAGTCTGAGATGTCCGACGGAACACTATTTGCATCCAACGTTTCTTGTCCTATGACTCCTGGTTTTAAAATGAGCTTCCCACAGGACTGTGTGTATAAAGTTGTTTTTGGGTTCGTCCGGACACTACGGTTTAAGTCTGAGAGGTCCGACGGACACTAGTTCAATGTTTCCTTGGTCCTAGGACTCCGGGTTTTAAAATGGCGCGTCCCATAGGAGTGTGTAATAAGTGGTTTTGGTGCCGTCGGACACTAAGGTTTAAGTCTGCGAGTCCGACGGACACCCACTAAGTTCAACGTTTCATTGTCCTAGGACTCCTGGTTTTAAAAATGGAGCGTCCCATATGACTGTGTGTAATAGGGTTTTTTTTCCGTCGGACACTAAGGTTTAAAGTCTAAGTCCCGACGACCTAATTTTTCAACGTTTCATTGTTCTAGACTCCTGTTTTAAAATGTAGCGTCCCATAGGACGTGTGTGTACTACAAGTTGTTTTTGTCCTTCGGACACTAAGGTTTTAAGTCCTGAGAGTCCGGCGGACACTTAGTTCAACGTTTCATTGTCCTAGGACAATGAAAACTCCTGTTTAAAAATGGAGCGTCCCATAGGATTGTGGTGTAAATAAGTGTTTTTATCCGTCGTACACTAAGGTTTAATCTGAGCTTCCGACTGACACTAGTGCAACGTTTCAATTGTCCTAGGACTTTCCTGGTTTTTACAAAATGGAGCGGTCCATAGGACCGTGTGTAATAAGTTGTTTTTTGGTCCCTTCGGACACTAGGTTAAGTCTGAGGGTCCGACAGACACTAGTTTCAACGTTTCATTGTCTAGGACTCCTGTTAAATGGAGCGTCCCATAGGACTGTGTGTATAAGTGTTTGTCCGTCGGAACCCTAAGGTTTAAGTCTGAAGTCCGACGGACACTAATTTCATCAACTTTTTGTTCATTGTCCTCTGAACCTGGTTTTAAAATGGGCGTCCCCTAGACTTAGGTTTAAGTGTAATAATGTTGGAAAATCAATAAAGGCAGTGCCATTACTTATTCTATTCTTCTGTGAATCCTGCACTGCCTCCTCAGTCTGTACTTCCGGTATCCCAGGCAATGCGATTCCTAACAATATCAGTATCAGGTCCTTAACCAGCATGATACAGGGGTACACTGCTAAAGTCCTCCTCATCTGCCTAACCCTTGACCTCATTTCCATACTTGGACTTCAGTCTCTCCCCCTCGATGCATATTTTTTATACCACAAATCAAGGTATCCTGAGCCCCATCCTCCTGACTTTTTAGGTATTTAACATTCTAACATACATTTAAAGGCCGACTCAAGATTTCCCGAGAGGGCGCCCTCAATTTCCAAAAAATCGTGTTTTGTTTTTTTTGCATTTACATAATGCTTGGTCCATATACTAATCACTGTGTGAAATTGCTAAGCTTAAATTCGAATTCCTTCATATTGCAAATCACAACTTTGTTATAAATTCCCGGATCCGAATTTTTGTTATAATACACCATATCCGATGGGAGTAAATACTAACACATAAATGTTTTACTGGCATCAAAACGAAAAATCCAATTTCACTCATCTTAAATTGGAATGTGGCATGGTAAGGTTACTATCTTTAGTTTCTAGTTGACTATTTTTCATTATTACACAAAAAATAATATTTCAGAAATCTCTGAGTCAGATCTTTAAATTAAATAATTAACACAGAGATATAAACTTAAAAGAATAACCGTTTGCTTTTAACAATGAAATCTGTAAAAAAAGGTACACAGCATTTGACTGTATTTTTGAAAATACAAGCAAAAATACTGCAGATTTTGTTCAATTTTCCGGCTTATGTTGAACTAAATTTAAAGGTTGAACTTTAAATCGAATTCTAATGATTATCAACATATTTACACTATATGAATTTTCAATTATAATATTAATGTACTTAATTTACAGGACAAAATACTGCAAATTTACGGAAAATCCTGGCATCCATTCTGGCAAACCAACCCCGGTAAATACAGCTTTTAGCAGGATTGCATTCCAAATTTATTGTATATTTTAACAGTTGGATGTAATGTATATAAAAATAACTGTATATTTTACAGAACATGCACCGTAAAATAATGTCGATATGTCCACTACGTCAGTGATTTTTTTCTCCACACATATCGAACTTTCAGGAAATTTTGCTTATTTCCTATTTTGGAGCTTGGCACATAGGATCACTTTGTCCACTGTTGTCATCTCTTGATGTTGACTGTTGATATTGTCTGTTAATGAGGTTGTCTGTTGTGATGTTTCTGTTTGTCAAAAAGGGTGCTTGTAATATCCGCCTACTTCGATGATTTCAACCAAACTTGAGTCATAGGTGCAACATGTGATCCCTCATTTGTCGATGATTTCAAATTTCCATAACTAATGTTTAAAGGTCATGTTTCGGAATCAAGTTGGAAATAGGTGAAATTGTAAAATTTTCCTTATGAAAAGTTCGATTGGCACCACTTCTGGTTTATGGATATTTACACAGAACCAACATTTAATGAGATCAAAATGTCACGCGTCAAGCTGAAAGGTCATATGAGGCCATCATTTACAAAACCTCGAAACCGCAGACGATCCTAGCGTCCGAAGACGCGACGTAATTTTTTCCTTTGGTATTTTTTCCGTCATTG
The DNA here is from genome assembly GCA_023653785.1 of Ophioderma brevispina. NCBI lineage: Eukaryota > Metazoa > Echinodermata > Ophiuroidea > Amphilepidida > Ophiodermatidae > Ophioderma > Ophioderma brevispina. The sequence continues at coordinate 74,314 of JAMKCH010066436.1, forward strand.
TAGTGATTTTGAAAATCTTTATTCTAGTACCGTTATTACTTGTATAGATTTAATGTCTGTTTTGTACTACTCAATCAGCATCTAATCCTCTGGTCCGAGACAGTCTGAACTCATAAGCCCTCCTTGGAGGGTGGATTCTTGCCTGGGTCAAGCTATTTTTTTCTCGCCTACTCCCTGATGACTATTGGCGCTGGGGAACTAAATTTGCACAATTTTTTAATACTTTTAGTATTTGTCTTTTGTATAACTTTCATTTTGCAGCCATGTGTGTTTTCGTTTGTACATTACAATTTTAATTCATTGTATTTGGTATTTTTTCTTGTCATATGATTATAATTGCTCCTATTTCTATGTAAAGCGCTATAGATTCATCTGCATTACGACCTTAATTTCGCCCTAATATAAGGGGAAAAAACGCTATCATATGTACTCATTAATACGTTAGGGAGAAAAACTCTTACCCCCTAACGTCATGTATTTTTTTGCGCTTTATTCTAACTTTCTAATTCATTCCTAATTCTAGTTATTTCTTTTTAAATTAGTTCTAATCTACTCGAATAACAACATATATGAATATTAATACTAATTTGATACTATACGAAGCTAATTATAACCCTATTGAATAATTCAATTTCCCCCCTATGGGTTGGTTTTAGTGTGTATTATTATTATTTTATTGGTTCGTTGGATTTCCATATTTAAACCTTGGTGTCCAACGGACGCTCACCTTAAACCTTATGTCCGACGGAAAAACAGTTTACAAGACAAAGTCCTATGGTACGCTCTATTTTACTCCCAGGAGTCCTAGGACAAGAAACTTGACTTGTGTCCGTCGGACTCTCAGACTTAACCTAGTGTCCGACGGACAAAACCACTTATTACACACAGTCCTAAGGGACGCTCCATTTTAAAACCAGGAGTCCTAGTACAATGAAGCGTCGAAACTTAGTGTCTGTCGGACTCTCAGACTTAAAACCTTAGATGTCCGACAGACAAAAACACTTATCACACACAGTCCTAGGGGACGCTCGCAGTTTAAAACCAGAGTCTTGGACCATGACACGTTGAACTTAGTGTCCGTCGTACTCCTCAGACTTCAACCTTAGTGTCCGATGGACAAACACAACTTATCACCCAAAAAATCGGAAAATTGCTTGTTTATATGATTTTACAAAACGCCACTATCCTTTTGCATAATTGTAATTTGAGAAACGTCTTTGAGCTACTTTGTGAACCCGGGTTGACATGATATCTGATAGCTCTACCGAAGAATGTGTGTTACTTTGTTCAATATATCATAGAAAACTAGTGCTTTTCTCCCCTTTGTGACCTTTGATCCCTTATGTGACTTTGACCTCAGATTTGTTTTCTGCTCATATCAGCTGCGCTTTTGCACCAATGTGGTTGGTCATAGTGCATTTCTACTTAAAATTGACCGATCGTAGGTGACCTATGAACTTGTTTTTTTGGTCACTCTGACACTCTGGCAACAGGTCAGTATTCCTCCTTTACCTTCTGTAAAATATCAGCCCCGTAATGTCAAAGCTTATATCGAAACGCAGAGCCGTACAGCAACTCTCAGACAGGCAGAATCTCATTTTTAGTAGTATAGATACATACATTATTATGTGTGTTTTTGACAGTTTGAACAGTATTTTGGAAAACGTGGCCAAATTCCAAGAAAAACGACTTTGAAAATATAACACAAAGGTGTATTTCATATGATATACTTAATTGGCATGAAAATGAAAAATTAAAACTGGTCAAATCCCATGTACAAAGCTACCATCAGGAACACGAAGGGCATTTTTGCCGCAGATCATGTGTTGAGAGCCACTTATACTATTTGTTTGTTTCAATCTGTCAATAATTTTAATATTGTACCTCAAAATGGCAGCTATTATGGAACCTTTCCATTTAATATTTTTTTTCTAGGATTTTGACGCATTTTGAAACCAAAGGACACAAGCCATAAAAATACAGGGGGAATGGCAACCAATTTGAATCTTTCGCTATTAATGTCAATAATCACTTGGAAAAATGAAAACTTACTTAATCAAACTTAGAAGGCAGCCTGACCGACTTTCAAAATTAAAAACATATGGCGACCATAAAAATATTTAAATGGCTTTTGTATTTTAATTAGTGCAAAGTCGGCAAACTGTTGAAAAAAACCTGCCATTTTTTTACCTACAAAATTAAAAACTAACACTGTCGCTGTACCAATAATTCAAATAGGCATATTTGTATGGCACACGGGTTTTAAGACTAATGTTTGCAGATGTTGAATTAAATTTAAAAAGTTACCAAGCTCAATGAGTTTACTCAATTGTGAGTGTTTGCAACTGTTAAAATGTTCAGTAAAATACAGGGATTTGCTGGCAGCTGGGACTCACACAGTAAAATCACGTTTTTAATCATTTGCACGTTTCGAGTCCCTTTTTACAGTTACATGTATTTGTACGTTTGAGTCCCCAGCTAACAGTCAAACTGCCGTTATTTAAGGGGGATGGCCCGAATTAAAGCAATAACAGAAAAAAAAACTAAATAGTTAAAAAAAAAAAAACCATCTGTAAAGTTTCGATCGCGCCGATAGTTCAACCTGTTTTTGATTTACAGCTAGAAACGTGTTTTGTGATCCCCATAGCGTAACTGTGTAAAACTCACATTGGTCGACCAAAAATGGGATACAACTTTCGCGCTTACTCCCAAACCAAACATCATTTAGCCTAAGATTTCACAGGTAAATTAGAAAAATAGTAAAGCGGTTTCCTTCTGATACCAAAAATTTCGACCACTCCCGGTAAAATCTGGGGTTCTGGGGACGAGGCATTAACGATCGGACCATGGACTTTAGATCATTTTTATTAAAACATGCACTCCACATTTTTTAAAAATACTGCCAAGAAACTTTCGTCATCCTCCCTGGCAAGAATGGCATTCCTGGGATGTCATAAGTTGACCTTTGACCTTGAATCCATTGACTTTGACATCATCCACATATTACGAAACCCCTATTGGCAAGCACCTTAACCTAACCCGCAATTCTGGTGTAATCGAGCTTAAACTTTTCGAAAGAGACGTGAAAAAACAAAACCAGGGCTAACTGGAACCACACAACACTCACACATACAGAGATACAACATACATAAGACATGAACCTAGATGACCTTTGACCTTGAATCTTGACCGTGACATTCCAAAAAAATCCACATATAAAGAAATTCCTACTGCACTTTAAACCCAAGTCGGCTTAAATCGACTTAAAACATGCAAGGACATGCGCAATCTCGCAAAATCCTCCTCTGTTTTTCAGGCCAGGGGGTAAAATGGCAACCATTAAAAAAAGAAATAGAATATTTTCATGAGAAAAGAGGTCATCCAGATCGTTTGTTATATTTTTGTATGATTGGCCATGTTAATTTCGAATTTTAGAAACCTCAAAAATGAGCTTCGAAAACAATGTTTTTGATCACAGTATTCGTCAATTTATCATAAAGGACTCCTCTGTCCCTTGTCAAAGAAAGCTGATTTTGATAGCCAGGTTAAAATGCAATGTAATTTCATAATGACAACGTAATGATAAGTAATAATTATATAATCCGAAAATCATAACGAAAAGTTACAACACAATATATAAACATACACAGGCCAAAAAATCAAAATTTTAACACTAAATTTGGTCAACGCACGTTGAAGTGAAAGTATCGGCGCCATGATTGGGACTCTAACCCGTGCGTATCAACCCATAATAATCACATACAACAGCTATTCTAAACTCTACATTATACTTACTTTGTAGTTTGAAAGGTCTTACGCTGTACCAACACAGACGGCTCGAAATCGGCCTGTTATTTTAATTTACTAATGCCTTCGTCTTGTCGTGTTCTATATTATATATTTATAAATATATTAAGGGCATAGGAAACTTCCAGTCACAGTAATACAGATCCTAGGACTGGGGACGCTCAATTTCGTGAATGGCTGTAATGAATCTGAGTGTCCCCCAAAATATAGCGGTCCGATGCATATACATTAATTTGTTTCAGATACAGTATAACTTCATCAATATCGTCGCATAGTCTGTAAGGGACCAGCAATTCAGATAATGAGGTCCGTCCATAGGACATCAGGTTGCAGTGAGTGAGTGCCCTACAGGACAGTAGGTACAAAGAAACGATGGTCCCTACGGACAACGGGTTCATAGACGCGTGTCCGACGGACGGCACGTTATAAAGAGCGAGAGTCCAACGGACAGTAGGTTTCAGAGACTGGGTGTCCATAGGACAGACAGCAGGTTTCAGAGACTGGGCGTTAGTAGGACGCCCAGTCTCTGAAACCTGCTGTCCTACCGGATAATTTTATAGGTAGGACACTCAGTTTCTTTACACCGGCATTGGAACAACTTACCTCACCATTTACCTGATATTATCAATCTCAATGCTTCCAAAGAGGGGCTTGCTGATTTCGTTCATTTTAATGGCACTTAATTCACAACCCACTAACCAGTTGGTGTCTGGGTCATCAAACTCTAGCGTGATGCAGGAACCTGGGGTCCGTTCCCGAAACTATGATCGTAAATTTCATCTTACGCATGGCTTAAGATTTTGGTTACGACCACGGTAGTAGCGTTCCTGAACAGTGTACTTAAAGAGACATGAGGAGATTTCCAGAAAGAAGCGACCCAAGTTTTTTCGAACCCGGGTTTTTTGCATATTTGGAATGCTTTCCAATGTATTAGATCACCCGAAGTGAATAAGCCGAATACGCCGTCTTTATGTAATAATATGATGATTTAGTACTTTCTGTCGTGCACGACAGAAAGTCAAAGCACGGTGTTCTATGGGGACAATTACGATAGTAAGGCAAGTTCAAAACAAGGTTTGCTGTTTTCGTTTGTACTTGTTTGTCCAATAAACCTTCGGGATGTTCTTGGTAGGTGGTCTACAATCGATTCTGTGCAATTTGAGAGAAATTCGTATCCTAAAATAAATCTCCTCCTGTCACTTTAAGATGGTCGTAAGTGCATTTCTACCGGTAAACCTACGACAATCTTACGTTAACATAAACTAAGCCGATTTAAAGGTCATTGCATTCATTGATTGAGATTAAAATTGCGCTCTGTCTGGGTGCAAAAGTCTGAGACACATCTGCGAATGTTACTATGTGCCTATTATCATCAGGTATGAATGATTTTTATTGTGTGGTATCTATAAAACTTTAACAAGTATTAAAACACTCGGACAGGGTTCGCTTGTTTGTCGGTCAACTTGGTCTGATTCGTTCATTGTTTGTTCGCGGTGTGTATGTGTGTTTGTTAAACTCTTCAATATATTTCTTATTTGCTTCATATAGCCCCTGTGCTTCACTTCCTTTTCATCACGGTTATTAATTAATTAGTTTAGTATAGAAATGTTTTAATTATAGTAACTCTTTCAGTTAGTTATATCTCTGCGAGTGAGAGCTGTTTATTTTCATTTCTGTGACCAATTTAGATGTAATCCATACTCTATTTTGTTATTTTCTTTTTTAAAGCCGAATTTGGGAGGGTCCTTTTATTATAAAAGAATGTACATGCAGCTACCATAACTTACAGGTAAAATGTACATTTTAAATTTAATTACTGCAAGATGCAATAAATACTGACTTGCTTGGCACATGCACGGTATGTAAAGTTTTTCTCAATAAATATAACATAGGCCTATACAGGGTGTCCCAAAAAAGTGGTGCAAGCAGATAAACTCCGATTTCTCAAAAACTGCCAAAGCTCTGAATTTCATTTTCATGGAGGATATTGGTTATACTCTTGTGTATAAATTGTGCAGATCTCATGACAATCCGTTCACGCAAGCCAGAGATACGACGGATTATTAAAGGTCATCTGTTTTCAACCATTCCAATGGGATTTACACAGTTAACATAATTTGTCCGTTCTGCTGTCGGATGAGCGATGTTAATGTACTGCTGTATTCATGACATACCAATAAATATTAACAACTGAGGAACAACAAATGCACACAATATTAGTTTTTTAGACTGAATAAATAGCAAATAGGCAATAAATACGCAATGATTAAGCCTACAGTCGCATTCTAAATAATTATGATCAGCAGAACTTATAATGTCTATTCTGTTATCTCTAACTGTGCAGTTTTTTGTGATAAATAGCATTTTGCTGAATATATAAACTTGTAAACTAAGTGACACATGTGTTTGAATATCATAGTCACATATCTTTTTACAAGAAAATAAACTTAGCTTAGTGACATGAAAGTCCTTTGCTCGGCATGGGCTGTTTGCCTGCCATCTTTTAACCATACCCCAAATGTGTAATGCCACAACAGATACCGGTACATTTTTCTTGACGTTGTGAAGGTTATATATATAACGTAATTGGAAGAATGTGCCATTCATTTTCATTGAACTAAGATAATAGGATCACGCCTGTTTTATTAATTCTACTACTTTAACATTTGACTTGAATCTAAAATTTCATAAACATTCCATTGCTTTTTTAAAATCTGTTCAATTTAGATGCACTACCCAGACATCGATTATTTCAACAGGTAACTCCTTTAGAATGAGTATTGTCAGGCTGTCAGCTTAAAATTTATTATTGTTAGATAATGTAAGAATTTGTTCAGATACAGCACTGTATTAATTTAGTTGCATATCACCTTCAGGTTCAGAGGTTATCATTATTTTACTCAATGCACACGATCGAGCCAAGAATCTATCTGATGTACCTGTAATCACTTAACTGTGTAAAATCCCATTGGAATGGATGAAAAACAGATAGTCTTTAATAATCGCTTATATCTCTAGTTTGCGTGGACGGATTGACATGGGATTTGCAGAATTTCTACAAAAGAGTACAATTAATATCCTCCATGAAAATGAAATTCACAGCTTAAGCAGTTTATGAGAAATCGGAGTTTATCTGCTTGCACCACTTTTTTTTGGGACACCCTGTATAACAAGATGTTCCATGTAGGTCAAATTCCGGCATTAAAGATATGGTTCTTGAAATATGGATCAAATATCTATATATGTTTTTGGTTTGTTGGTCAATACAAGTTCTCGAGTTCCAGATATTTTTGTATCTCAATTTGCAGATTTAACATTTTGTTTTGTTTTTGAAAAATATTACTTGCTAGAGGGTCAAGTTGGTCATAAAAATCTACATAAAATTATTTTATTGTTTAATTTAAGCAAAGCTTTGTCTGGCTGTAAACCATGATGCTACAAGCTGCTACCCAAGTCGAATTGGTGATCCTACTCTTCATAACACGTAAGACGCTTGATGACATCTCGCGTATTATCTTCAAAAACAAGGACACAATAGTGTATAGGCCTATTAGTTTTCGTCTTCATTAGATAACAAGGCTAATATAGATATGTGTCAATATACTCATGCACAAGAGAAGTTATTGTTGTAGACAGTAATTTAAGCATTTGAACCTTTTTAGCAAACAACACCTCGCAATAACATGTTTACTTTCTTTCGGTACCCTAGTATTATACAAGAGAACTTTCTCTCAATACCCTTAAATCTGGTCAGTGCTTTTAAGCTTATATAATAACGATGTGTGACGTGTTCATCCTAGGCCTACAGTACAGAAACAACGCGTAGTCTTCCTCACTTAAATGGAAAATAACCCTACATTTTATATATCTTTTTCCACAATTTAGACAAGCTGTACTCATAATTAATCACTTCCTAATCTGACATACTTTCAACTTGGGGAAGTCACTCAACTTTGGAAGTAACGTATTTGCTGAAAACTTTTGGGTCTTTTTGGAGACACGCCCCTAAATTGTGGGTTTTGAAATCCAAAAAAAGCAATATTTATGTTTTTAAAAAGGATCTATGTTTTTGAAATTGTGAAAAAAATTCGAGCAAGGGATTATAGGCCACCTACATTATTCCTTCAAATTAGTTTTGAAATCGGTCATGGGTGACCTAAGCAAAACAAAACAAAATAACAAACCACAAATTACATACACACACACATACAACCCCACCACATAAGCACCCACACACACACACAACACACACACACACACATACCTGTAACACCGGCACATGCGGACTTTGAGTTTATAACCTTAGAAACGCGGACATCTTTCTTGAGAACAAAATATGTTTTCAATTAACGGATATATAATAATTTGGCATCAAGTTTCATAATTAATTAATACATTAATTACTCTGATGTCCTAAAAGCTTGTATTGTAGTTTGAAATTCTTCCTATCCCAACTGGGGACATTCAGTAATTTGACGCGTCGCTATTTAGAAAATAGTAATTCAGAGTGACATCAACCATAGCAACACGATGCCTTTCCTTCCAACTTGTACACCACCGGAATTATACCATCAATCGCGGACATCAAAGATAAGGAAGAATAATTGAACGGTGCTTAATCAAGTACCGACCGAAAAGCAAATAACAACGATTCTCCCGCTGACGTCCCGTTTCCTCCTGTGTGTCGCGGTTAGAAGGTGCTTCCTCATCTGTTGTGTCGCGGTTAGGAGGTGCTTCTCAACCCACACACACACACACATAACACACACACACACACCCACACATTACACAAGGACCACAAACCAAAACCAAACACCAGAGTGGCCTCCGGTTCAAGAACATGTTTTCAAGATGGGTGAATAGTCCTCCTAACCATCATCTCCCAGCCTCGCATCCCCTTTTCCGAATGAAATCACAAATAATGCTCGTCCATAATGCATGTATTGAATATACCAAGTCTTACGTCAACTTGGTAGACGTAGAAATCGCGTAACTGTACGATAATCTTAGTTTCAATAAGTTTCAGGAACGCATGAACAGTCGTGAAAAAAGCGTACGGGATAGTTACAACAGACGTCGATTTTTCGTAAATTTTGAAGAAAATCTTAAGTGCATACTACGTTTCGGGAACGCAGTAAATTCGTAAGTGTGAACTTTACGCAAAAGTTGCGATAGAAAGAGGCTACGACTGTCGTACGACCACTTTCTGGAACGGACCCCTGCTTTGTTGGAGTATAAATGATCCACATCCAGATCCACTACGACTACCATGACTACTACTGCTACTACTGCTACTGATGCTACCACTTCTTCCACCACCACAACCACCACTAAGGCAACTGAGAGTCCACGTATGATTTGGTGGGCTTGATAAGATTAACTAAACAATTCTGTAAGTTTAAGCGTGTTTCAGACCTTGTTGTTTCGTTACATAACTGAAGTATTGACCACAAAACAATAAATCACTGAATTCAGCAAATTCATTCAGGAAAGTGTTCTCTATTTTGGTGCCCAAAAACTGGCTTCATGGGCACCAAATTGGCAACACTTTCCTGAATGATTTTATTTGATTTATGCTTGTTGTCCGCTTCATTCATTTCGATGAAAACATGCTAATATGAGGATTGTTTATTGAAATTGTAATAAAAATATATATTATTTACATAACCACGATTTCCTGTGAACAACTAGTACATTTTTCTAAAAATAATAGACACTTTGGTGACGTTTTCTATTTTGTCTTTATTTCAGAGCATGAGGTTTAGGTTAGTTTGTAAACAAACTGGCAATAACCCTGCCAAAAGTCCGCGCTCTAATTATTCAAGCTCGTTGTTCTAAACAATGAATCACGGTTCAACCACCGTAAACCGCTGGTCACCCGGGGGTTGAGTTTTGAAGTTGTCCCCTACTATTTAGTTCTTTCTCATCTTTGCAGCTTGAGTTTTTTTACTTGCCTTTCTTGTTGCATTATTAGTAGAACATTGCGTTCCATTTGTTTTTCTTTGTTGTGTAGGCTTCTATCAATACTTATTTATGTAAATTTATGCAAATTTCGAGATTTTGTCTCTAAGATGATTTTCCTATAGACAGCTCGTATTACAACTCATTATAACCTAATGGATAATGCAATTTCTCCCTAACATGATTTTAAGAGTTATTTTTATTATGGGATTACAGCTATGTTTTCCAAATTCTAAGTAAACAGCAAAAAGTTACAAAAAAGACATCGATAGAGAACAGGTATTTTCATAAATATTGCAAATTTATTATAATTACTGTCAGAGTACAAATGTTTAATAAAAAAGTTAACAACCCCCAAACAATATTCATATATATAACAATAAAACACCATCGGTTCAAGTGAGTAAAAGATAGGTGGCATTGATGCGTTGTCTGGATCAAAAGTATAGTTCTTTGTTGAATGTATTTATTGCAATATTCCAGGAAAATATTAATATGACCCAATAGAACCCAACAGAAACTGGAAAATGTACATCAAATAAATAGTCTAGATATATATTATGTGGTGGGTAAATTTTTATTTTGTGCTAAAATATTTTTTTCTTGTTGCTTTGGATTCAATAGGGACCAGGCTATCAGAAAATGATAGGATTCGCTCTGAAAAATAGTATTTTTGCTCAATATGCAAAGTAAGTGTAAAATTTTAGTACATGGGGAAATTTAAAGTTTCAAAGTCAAGTCAAATTTTAGTTTAATGTACACTAATGTGTTTTTGTCTCCTTAGAAGGATTACAAAGGTATATAGTTTGCCTAGGTTTCAACATATCCATTGGGGGTTCAAGTCCTAGGGTACAATATATCTGATGATCAGATTTTGTTGTTCATAATCTCATACAGGATTCAAAAGGTACTACTTTACAGAATGTGGTATTTGGTTACATAATTAAATGGCAAAATATCTCAAGGGTCTTCATGGTCTAGGGGTTCACTAAGACTTGCCCTGCATATTGCAAACGGTGCTATCACCAAATCAGTCTAATGCGTTTTCTTCTTCGGTATAATAAGAGGAATTATTTGACACCACTTTCAACAAAATATGTTCATTTAGCCCAGGATACCGTTGAACCTTAAAGCCCTTATACCTGTTTAACTATTGGTCAGAACCTCGACAAACCTAAATGTACATGTATTTTGATTTTGCCACTGTACTCATGTTTGCCAATTTGAGGAAGAGAAGCAGGAATCTGAAAATTTGAACCCCATCACTTTCCGATAGTCTAGGCCATAGCAACAATGCCCAGCTTAGCGTGAGAATCTTACGGGTATACATGCTATTTATATCCCTCATGAATATATTCATGTTCATTGATTGGTTAAAAGTGCGTCACATGACCACAAATAGTTTAACTATTTGCGAGAAAGAGAGCGAAAGAGAGATTGAGGGAAATAGACGCCTATTTTCCCTCTGACGTCAGAGGGAAATAGGCGCCTATTTCCCTCTAGCCTCGATACCCGTGTTATCGGTTCCTTTATCGGTTCTTTCGCTGTGGTCAATACGACTGTTGACGTTGCATGAGAATGCACAGACTCTTACTTGTATTTCTCAACGTATGTGTACGTTCGTATTAGTTATTGCTCTAAAAGGAACTTTGACGCATTGGTGAGGCTATTTTGTCGACAGCCGTAGCAACAACATGGCTGCGCCCACTTGCAATAACATCGGTAGGAAACCTTCTGCACGGATAGTGAGAATAAACGTAGCCTATGTTCTGTCAGTTTTTGAGGAGCTGTGTAAGGATAGTGAGAATAAACGTAGCCTATGTTCTGTCAGTGTTTGGGGAGTTGTGTAAGGATATTAACACCGTTGATTCCCGCGGTGATTTTTATTTTAATGCCATGGAATGGACAACGCTGATCTCAACGCTGCATGCCCGGCTGCATGACTGTGCACGGAAACAGAAAGCCTGAAAGGTGAGCTATATGCAGTAAATTCCAAGAGTAAATTCGGTATGGACTTCAGCGTCATTTATTTACCGAAAAATGTGTTGATATCGTAAGTGGGGCGGACTTTCCTCTGTCTAAAAGGCAGTCAAAGCTCAAGCTCTTGCCTAGCCTAGCCTACAGAGTACAGTCATGACAGTACAGTACTCAGAACTGGCAAGCCTATTTTTTGTTAAGTAGGACTCAGGCTCAGTTTCACTTTTAACCACAAGTAGAAATGGCGGGCCAGTGTTGGTGCAACTGTATCAATATAACTCATAATAAAGGTTATTTTGGGATAAACGTTTTTAAAATGCTCCGATTTTGATCCCTTACGTCCCCAGAGGGAAAATGACTACCAACCTGACGATCACCGAAAAAAGGGAGGTGGCGCCATTTTCTTGTTAGATCTAGGAGCAATTTCACCGTAAACACAGGGCAACGGGTCCGCTCCGTGATTTTTGAAAAGTGGGGAAAATGGCATTTAGGGATTTATAGGATACATATCCGTTTCCCCCAGCGTACACAAAATATTAGTATAGTATTAGTACAGTATAGTCTTACTTGGGCAGCTATAAAAAATGGGAGTTTTTTTCGTGGATCTTTTTGACAAAAAACCGGATTAAGCATAGTAGGTAATTTGTAAATAAAAACTATCAATACTATTATTACCTTTAATTGATAAATATCAAGAAGATATTAACAAGAAGACTTGTAGGTTTCTTGACTACTTTGTGACTCACTCGGTACCTATTATATATAGCTACATAAGAAAAACTTTGCATTGTACCTCTCTCAACATTTCTGGGCAGTATTTCGTTTTTAAAATTAAACTGTCTATATTCTGATTACTTAATTACTAAGAATTAGTAAGAATTGCCAAATACTCGGGGTAGTAAAAAAAAAAAAAAAAAAAATTTTTCTCAACGTATGTGTACGTTCGTATTAGTTATTGCTCTAAAAGGAACTTTGACGCATTGGTGAGGCTATTTTGTCGACAGCCGTAGCAACAACATGGCTGCGCCCACTTGCAATAACACCGGTAGGAAACCTTCTGCACGGATAGTGAGAATAAACGTAGCCTATGTTCTGTCAGTGTTTGAGGAGCTGTGTAAGGATAGTGAGAATAAACGTAGCCTATGTTCTGTCAGTGTTTGGGGAGTTGTGTAAGGATATTAACACCGTTGATTCCCGCGGTGATTTTTATTTTAATGCCATGGAATGGACAACGCTGATCTCAACGCTGCATGCCCGGCTGCATGACTGTGCACGGAAACAGAAAGCCTGAAAGGTGAGCTATATGCAGTAAATTCCCAGAGTAAATTCGGTATGGACTTCAGCGTCATTTATTTACCGAAAAATGTGTTGATATCGTAAGTGGGGCGGACTTTCCTCTGTCTAAAAGGCAGTCAAAGCTCAAGCTCTTGCCTAGCCTAGCCTAGCCTACAGAGTACAGTCATGACAGTACAGTACTCAGTACTGGCAAGCCTATTTTTTGTTAAGTAGGACTCAGGCTCAGTTTCAATTTTAACCACAAGTAGAAATGGCGGGCCAGTGTTGGTGCAACTGTATCAATATAACTCATAATAAAGGTTATTTTGGGATAAACGTTTTTAAAATGCTCCGATTTTGAAGGGACGGGTGGCGCCATTTTCTTGTTTGTTAGATCTAGGAGCAATTTCACCGTAAACACAGGGCAACGGGTCCGCTCCGTGATTTTTGAAAAGTGGGGAAAATGGCATTTAGGGATTATAGGATGCATATCCGTTTCCCCCAGCGTACACAAAATATTAGTATAGTATTAGTACAGTATAGTCTTACTTGGGCAGCTATAAAAAATGGGAGTTTTTTTCGTGGATCTTTTTGACAAAAAACCGGATTAAGCATAGTAGGTAATTTGTAAATAAAAACTATCAATACTATTATTACCTTTAATTGATAAATATCAAGAAGATATTAACAAGAAGACTTGTAGGTTTCTTGACTACTTTGTGACTCACTCGGTACCTATTATATATAGCTACATAAGAAAAACTTTGCATTGTACCTCTCTCAACATTTCTGGGCAGTATTTCGTTTTTAAAATTAAACTGTCTATATTCTGATTACTTAATTACTAAGAATTAGTAAGAATTGCCAAATACTCGGGGTAGTAAAAAAAAAAAAAAAAAAAATTTTTCTCAACGTATGTGTACGTTCGTATTAGTTATTGCTCTAAAAGGAACTTTGACGCATTGGTGAGGCTATTTTGTCGACAGCCGTAGCAACAACATGGCTGCGCTCACTTACAATAACACCGGTAGGAAACCTTCTGCACGGATAGTGAGAATAAACGTAGCCTATGTTCTGTCAGTGTTTGAGGAGCTGTGTAAGGATAGTGAGAATAAACGTAGCCTATGTTCTGTCAGTGTTTGGGGAGTTGTGTAAGGATATTAACACCGTTGATTCCCGCGGTGATTTTTTATTTTAATGCCATGGAATGGACAACGCTGATCTCAACGCTGCATGCCCGGCTGCATGACTGTGCACGGAAACAGAAAGCCTGAAAGGTGAGCTATATGCAGTAAATTCCCAGAGTAAATTCGGTATGGACTTCAGCGTCATTTATTTACCGAAAAATGTGTTGATATCGTAAGTGGGGCGGACTTTCCTCTGTCTAAAAGGCAGTCAAAGCTCAAGCTCTTGCCTAGCCTAGCCTAGCCTACAGAGTACAGTCATGACAGTACAGTACTCAGTACTGGCAAGCCTATTTTTTGTCTTACTTGGGCAGCTATAAAAAATGGGAGTTTTTTCGTGGATCTTTTTGACAAAAAAAACGGATTAAGCATAGTAGGTAATTTGTAAATAAAAACTATCAATACTATTATTACCTTTAATTGATAAATATCAAGAAGATATTAACAAGAAGACATGTAGGTTTCTTGACTACTTTGTGACTCACTCGGTACCTATTATATATAGCTACATAAGAAAAACTTTGCATTGTACCTCTCTCAACATTTCTGGGCAGTATTTCGTTTTTAAAATTAAACTGTCTATATTCTGATTACTTAATTACTAAGAATTAGTAAGAATTGCCAAATACTCGGGGTAGTGTAGCAGCATAATACTGATATTTAACGGTTGAAATGTCTATACGTATGCACGTGCGTGAGATAAATGTATTGTAGAAACTGCTACATTCTTCATTTTAGTACTTAAATTTCTACCATAATAACCATAACATTTCCATATGTACAGCTAATTATCTCAATAACATTGTATAAGTACCTTATACCTTACAATCTTACAACATAAAAGCACCTCATAATCCTCATAATCGGTGTTTTTATACGATAGCAGTTGCACACGGTCGTTACCCATTTGCATCGGCGCCACAGGGTGCATCAAGAGTCTGCCGGTTGCTATGGGAATATCCTCTATCCTCTGGAAATCCACTTTGAATTTAACTGACCAAAGTAATAGTCACTTCATTGTATACAAATAGAGTACATGTTTCTGTAATGACGTTTGAATTACTCACCTGTATATTACTACACCATATCCAAAACTACTGAATTATCCTCGAAAGGCTTAAAAAGGGTATTCATTAAATGTACTCATACCCTCGATTCACCACAGCATACATTAATGCTTTTGGCAATGCTATCCACTGTTTTCACGGCAACTGTGAGGATATAATGTAACAAACTTCCGTTTCCTCAAATCCACAGTATTTCTGACCCCAGAGATGAACGTTTCTTACAATGAAAAAAAGAGGACTGTAATTTAGCAGGATAGTTAGCATAATGGTATTTAATTATTGTATATTGTATTTATATTAACTACTGTTGTCACATATCACTATGAGCCAAGAAAATCTAAATTCCCATGGCGCAGTTCAATAGCTTTCATTCACCAGTGTATTGAGCAATTACACACCCTGGATTTTTAGTATGATTTATGATACCCAGAACATACATGGTCAGCTGCTGTTAACATGTGCCCATCCAAGGTTACTGAACTGAGCCCTTGGTAGATTAGCATACCTTACCTCATAGTGAATGGTTGTCACAATTTTAATAGAGCTTAGTTTTCTGTTTGGTGAATAAAATAACAAATCATTCTTACCTGAGTTATCACAACCGTAGCGTCACCGAGTGTTATTGTAAACATATTATTATCTGTGTTATAAAATTGTACAATTTAGTTTTAGAAGCAGAAACACATTGCACACGAGAACCCGGATAATAAATAATTTGAAACTCTCGCCCAAGAGTTTTTACAAAAGTTCGAAATTCGAGGTTTTACATACTTCAATTTACATTTGACTTTTTTGCAACTGTCAATTGTACATCTTAATACCAACATGGAAGCCTTAGTGCGAACAGGAAAGGTCATAGAAGAAGGAGAGCTTAATAACTACATCAAAACATTTGCTCATAGAAGAAGGAGAGCTTAATAACTACATCAAAACATTTGCTTTTCCCCAATTCATAGTAAATTGGACTTAAAACTAATAGGTATTTTTAACTGCGCATATGCAAGTGATGTAAACACTGAAGTCCGAAAGTGAGATAATTAAAAGCACATTTATCCAGCACCGACTAAAATTCTCAGTGACCCAAAAATTTACTCTCTCTTTTTTCTATCATGCTATTTTATGACGCAAAATTACATGTTGATTGACTATTGGAACGAATAAAGGACACTGGTAGCCATGTCTAATTACAAAACATATTAAGATCGCGATGAAAGCCATCGGCGAATCACGTCCTGCTTGGATATTACTCTCTCTACTGCGAAATCGTTGATGCGGGCGGGGGTCGGCAATTCACATGCTCTAAAAGAGAATTTCGAGTTGTTCAAGGGTGATTAAGGTAAGTGGCTTTACTCGGGTAAGTTATCCTTCTTCTATCGTTCTTCTATCAGACCTTTTCACTTTATAAGAAGGGAAAATTACGGGAAAATTCAAAGTCAAACGACATGGCCTTCACGTTTTAATGCTTGTGCCATGTTTTATTCCAATATAATTTCACGTTTGTTTCAAAACTGATGTTTTGTACTTTTTGACGAACTGAGGTATTTGCCTGTCAAGACTGTGGTCCGTTTAGGTGGCTATTTACATGAATGTTGTAAACCAGGGTAGGAAGACAAAGTTAATGCACTATTAAAAGTTATTTTAAAGTTTATTTTAAATTTTATTTGAAAAATCTATCTATCCGCTAAAAGTTCGCTTTTTCATGTGATTTTCTTTCAAACTAGACATCGCCCGCAAAAGAAGAGGTAATTAAGGAAGACTGACTGCTGCTCACCGGGTACTAGATTTTGAAAATCTCTAAAACGTTATTTATTCAAATTTAGTCTCATTCTCAGGTATTTGGGGTCCTACCACGCCTATCAACTTTCGAGCACTTCCGAGGTGCGAGCATATGACTCCTGCAAACGTACACGAGAATACTACGCTCATTGCGCTCATTTGCAACACAGGCTACACTCCATGTATATTGCGTATTGTTAAATTAGCCTCCATTTGGTGATTAAAGTATTATTTTATTTCTCAATTTTATTTGAGAAAAGATTTCTCACAGGAAAAAAAATTGGCCACAAAGCCATTGTAGTTGAAAGCGCCATTAAACCTAACAACCAACCAACCGAATTGCTGTACGTGTTGACACACAGTGATGCCAACGAAAATCTCTCCCTACCACTTCTGGTAAACCTTTTTGTATTCCTATGTGAGTTAAAATACATTTATTTTTTTACATTTGTTAAAGTGGGCGACCAGGTCGACAACCTTCCCCCCAACACATACACACATACATTACTCTATCAAATCTGATTTTTCTATCAGAAGAAAGTTTATATTTTCCCCTCATTACCCCAGTGGAATTTAAGGCTTCCTTTTGATGTTATGACCAAAAACGTCTCAAAATATGGTCGACCGCATGAATTAAAACGAGCCTATTTAGTACACATTTTGCATCTTATATCCAAACGGCTGGACCGATTTAGCTCAAAATTTGCAAGGCCAAGAAAAAAAGTTTGTCTCAGAAGACTTCGCTCATTTTGTTTAAAATTGGTCTTTTAGCGCATTATTTCTTTAGGTTTTTGCTCACTTGAAATTTTTTTTTAAATTGCAGAAAAATTTTTTATATTTTTATTTTAATTCGCATTTCGCATTATCATTTTTCTAAACAAAGCGAATTTCACATTTGCATTTTTCACATCTCTGAGACAAGCTTCTTTCTTTTGGGGGGCCTAATCAGACGTTTATGGTGACATGCTTCCATATGAAGGAGAAAACAACGTGTGAAAATCGGACCATGATTGGGTCAAGCGCGTTTAATTATGTCAAATGTGTTAGAAAACATATTTGATTGCCTGGAATTATTTTTATTAAATATTGTTTTAACTATCCCTGCTGAAATACATATGCTATGTAAAAGAATATGACAAGTGGCTTTGTCACCTCCTATACGATGATTAGCCAGATCTTAACAACCGAATGTTGAATTTGAGTTAAATAGATTCTACGGTGTTTGCTGAGAGTATAATCGTACTTTTTTGAATGTGGGAAAATGTTAATTGGCCACCGGAGAACCTTTCTTAAGTTGAAAAGTACAGTAACATGTTCGATTGGTTAAACTTCAATTACCTTCTGCAGAGGATAAGTATTTATGCGATTAATCCATTGCACCTTGTCAATTTAAATTATGTTATTAAAAAAGAGAAACAGAATTGGAAATTATTAACTTTCAAAAGCAAATATTACTGAGTAATTCAGCTGGTCAATGCTGATGCTTGAAATACAGCTAATTGGATATATATATGTAATTAATATAATATAAATATACTGATAAATATATTGCTTATGATTTTGTATGTGCGGGTGTCTATTTGTCTGTCTGTGTGGACATAAAAGAGCACTGTATGGTTTCGAAACGCATTCCACTGTAGCTTGAATAGAAATCGTATTCCAGTTAAAATATTTCCAAAGTTGTCTACAGTGAAACAAAATTGGCTTTGCTATGACCGATTTTGAAGATCCGGACGGTATGCCCCATTCTTTCAGAGACTGCAATAGTACCCGCCTTACTGACGATCAAACCAACTTTGGGTGCTTCCTTTATTCCCTCCACGATTGACCCTGCCAAGATAAATTGATGATTGCTATCACTGATGTACCTAGAAATTGATACCTGACCAAAGGTTTCGCAGGCAATAAATATCTGACCAGATAAGGGACCCTTACCAAATGTTACTGCGTCGACCGTTGCATTGGACGGTATCTGAAGAGAGCTCAGTTGCTTCATATCTTTACCCTTTACATGGACACCATCAGCATCACATACAACGACATATGCAAGATCTTCTTCCACATTGATGTCGATACTATGGTTGGTGGGCGTATTCGGTAATACTGAAATACGTAGGGGCTTGAAATCTGGCATACAATACTCGATCACCTTAGCTTTCTTCTGATGCTCCAGACATACTATCATTGTGTCTGTATTTTCTTCGTATGCAATGCAGTACGGATCTACTTGAGCAGCTCCGTCAGTAAGAGCAAATACGGCGTTCTCCTTGAAGGATTCGCTACAAGGGAACCGGTAGGCATTCTTGTTGTAAGCGCAGACAACGTAAAGATCACCGCCGGCTGCTACTACATCCCAAGGACGCCAGTTTCGCGTGTTGACGCGTACGGTGTATTCGTGAGTATACTCCCCTTTCAGCAATGTGTGAATTTCAACAGCACCCCTGCCGCCAGACGGACGCTCCCAGCAACAGAGTGCAACATGCTGCTTGGTTCCGAAGAAGGTCAGGCCTCGGGTGTAATGCCACTTCGATCCATCCACATACACATTTCCTTCCTGTTTCCATTCGGGACCTATAATACACAAGTCAAGTCTTTGCTGTTAATGGTTAGGTGGAATGATAAACAATGGTTAAAATTGATTTTACTGTTGACTGCTTTCTTAGTTTGAAAGAGTAGCCAATGAATAGACTAATCACACTTTACAAGTGCAAAGAAGCATAGTCATAACAATGTATTGTCAAGTATTTAATGATAAAAAAATACTAATGTCAGTTAAATATATTTAATTAAGCTTATCTAATTCGTTTCTTCTCAATGATCTTATTTAAGATCATTGATCATTGGGAGAGCGTGCCCCACTGGTTAGAGTATTCGTCTTTTGTGCAGGGGATCATCTGTTCATCCGGGCAGCGCCACCTGTTGTGATTTAATTCGGGTACAAAACTAACTTCTGGATTTGATTTGTATAAGAATTATTGATTAAAACTGCATTTCAACTCTCCCATGGTTCCTGGTGGCAAACGACCCATGAGAATACCCGCCCTGTTTGTGAGGAGACGTTAAGCCGTCGGTCCCATGTACATGGAGAATCACGCCCGTACATGTAATCGCAGCCAGTTTCGATACAAGAGTAGGGTTGAAACCCATGGCTGCCCCATACCGGTGTGGCAGGAGATATAGTCCTCCGGGCTCACAGTCCGGGAACAATGGTAAACAATAGGGCAATCGATTCAGTTGACTCTTCACGCAACATTAGTTTCACGCTTTATTCCGTTGTCGTCTATGGAGCCCGGACTATGATACCTGCCGGACTATGATTACTTTCACACCGTCCAGGAACCCTGGATATCATTGGAAAGCAGTGTCTGAACACTCAATGATATACCCAGGCTAAATATGACAAAACAAATAAATAAAGAGTCGTACCTCCATATGAGCATCACCATTTTTTAAATCTTAACCCTACCCCTAGCTCTAATTTTAACCCTATACCTAATCATTAATCCTAATTCAAACTCTTACACTAACCTTAAATTTTGTGATCATGCTTACATAAAGGTAAACCCATTATTTAGGACATAATAATATTAATTAATTATTCTAAAAGAGACATACCAAAAATTTGTCGGTTCATCGAGACGACGTCAATAACTTGGTTAATAGATGGACGCTTTCGTCTATCATGATCCCAGGCCTTGACGATGATGCGTTTGAGTTCCTCTGAACAATAACCAGGGATATCCAGTCTTGCATGCTGTGACGTCACTTTGAAGGAGATAAGACCACCCGACTTCCCTGCGAATGGTTCCTTTCCAGTTAATAACTCCCATATAATCACAGCCCAAGAGTACGTATCGGAAGTAGAAGAATGGCGTTTTTCTCTGATGACTTCTGGAGCCATCCATGGTAAAGATCCTCTATCTAGTCCACCAGACGATTTTGTCGATTGGAACATATCCTGAGCAAGCCCAAAATTCTGTAATTTCAGGCTATCAGTATCTCCTGCTATTACAAAATTTGGAGATTTTATATCTCTGTGGACGATGCGATTTTCCTGTAAAAATCGTATGGCACGGGCAATGTCTAAGGCCCATCGGAAAAGAAGCTCAGGAGGCAAGCGCTGTCGCGATGTGTGAAGTGTTCATGCAATGAATCCTTTGGAGATATCTAAGAGTATAATAATGTCAAGTTCTCTCCAAGGCAATAGTACGTCGATATAAGATTATATTTGCATGTTTCAAACGTTTTAAAGCAATTGATCGTCACTATGTGCAGTTTCTGTGAGAGAAACCTTCTTAGCAAGAACCGCAAAAGTTCTGCCATCATTTGTTCTCCAGGTTGCATAAAACACGTTAGGTGCCCATCACGTTCTCAAAATTTGTATCTTGATTATGAGTGACCGCAATCAGACTTGATCTTTGTCGCCATTCTGTATATAAATAAGAATAGAATAAATAGGTTATTTAAGTGGCGTTAAGTCAACCCGGCAAAAGCAAAATGAGTATCGGTAACGGCATTTATGTGACAGTAATTGCATATTCAATTTATACCAGGCGTCGGCAGTTCCGCGTAACACATTATACTGATGTTTGTGCCAAAATAATGAAGATTTATTACTTAAATTGATTTTAAAAAAAACCAAAAAGCTTTTTTTTTTAATTAAAGCTTTTTCAATGACTTAGCAAAGATGTTTTAGTATAGCTATTATGAGCTATCATGTAATTTTGATTAATACTCCAAAATGCAAATAATGAAGCTAAGTTTGCAGTGTATCTGATTACAATTAGATGGCATAATCAAAGTCCATACGGCCGCCATTGAAAATACGTCCGTATGTGATGTGGCCCGAACGCGAAATAAATGTGACAATTAATACTTACGTACCATTAACTCACAGCAGCGACAACATCCCGCTGAGCTATGGTATATGAGTGTCATTGTTCACATAAGAGTTCTTCTTAACAGACTTTGTAGGCGTCTGTGGAAAATTGATATTCGGGTGTAATTATAAGGTTTTAAAAAAAATTATGTTGAACGGTTAGAAGTTTTTCCGTTGAACGGTTTCGGGTGGTTAAAAGGGAAACATTTAGACAAAAAAATTTCTACACGGTCATCGATTTTTCTTGGGAAATGCGAAGTAGTTAAATGGCGTATTGTTTTGAAAATGGAGCAGCAGTGCGTGACCTGATGTTGGATTGTTAATGTCACCATGCACCAGCGGGAGTTTTGCTGGCTGCTGTGCCATTAATTTAAAACACGAGGTTTAAATAGTGCGTGATCTATAAATAGACCACCCGGCATTTCCAACTGGAGTGCAGGGGAAGAAAGCAAAGGGGCAGTTCGTGGTCCACAGCCTTGTCCCTTCAACGTACCCACAAGAAGTTGAGATTTTTATATCATGTGAACCGATGGCCTACGTAAGGCATGTGCGTCTAAACTTACGTGCAGACTCAGTCGCTTCGGCTATACGATCACGAGATGCACCTTTAATAATCAGTAAAGCCCTTCTCATACTTCTGTTATATATGCGTTAATGCAAATCCTAGCAAATAGTTCGAAACATTTTCATATACTACAAACAAACTTCTTCAAAAGATACCACATATAACTTAAATGACAAAATTTGTTTTAGACTTATGTAAATACCTGTTTGAACGTACACATTTCTATATCTGCAAATACTTTTAACAGTGCAAATGTTGATAGAGGATCGTGACATGACACTGACCTTCCATTTTTGTGCGTTTGAACTAAGGATATCGCCCTAATTTAAAGATGATTGAACTCATCTTTTATATCTTGTAAGGTGATATCTCGTCATCTCCCATACGTAGTATCATTTTCGTACCAACAGACTCAATGAATGTAAAGAGGATATTGACCATAATGTGTTATAAATATACGCTGGATTCTTGGGCATCTTCACGATTTTTGCTCGTTGCCCGCCACAAAAGTATTTCTTGGTATAAATTACCCACTGCTCTCGCATAAATTGAAAAAATTATATTTGTATTTTTATCATACTTTACTGTTATGCACTAGCGAATAATTATAATTAGTGGATTTTTTAGGCGATCTCATGCGGGTTTCGTATTCATGGTTGTGCACTTGTAATTTTAAAAATTACTAAAGCGATTTTTGAAAAGGTGTTTTCTCTTGAGAGAAAAACGTATGGACTATTGGCTGAAATTTCATAGCGTTCAGTAACGTCTTTTCCACGTGTATTCCCTGATCATTCTCTGCGTTTTTTATCAGATTCATATTTCACTACTCTGAGGTTTCTAAATTTTTGCCAAATTTCCAACCATGATTTTTTTTAATTGGTATATTATTCGAAAGAAAAGAGTTTGATTGTAATCAACATACTTACTCCATATATTTAACTTTTTACAATGCGATATTGTGGATAGTAAAATAAACAGATATTATAATTTTGATAAATGTCTAAATTGAAATGTTAATTAAAAACATGAAACTAATTTAATAATTAGAGTAACGTTAACTGGACATTGATTATGTACTTTTTTCCTTTTCCTTTTTGGATTTGAGGTTCATAGTGCTTAAATATTATATCAAATTGCTCGAAAGCAATTATTGGGGGAGGGCATTGGAACTTAACATTGTAGCTAAGGAAATCATATAGGAATAAGTATCTTTAAAATATCATTAAGGGATGCTCAAGCATGTCATAGTGCATATGAAACATATTTAAATTAAATGGCGGCTAAAGAGGTAACCGAAATGTTGCACTTACGACCAATACCTGTACCGAGTCTCATCACGATGAGAATATTTAGAGGTCTACCAGTAATGTATTGCATATATCAATACTGATTATCTTTTGAACAATTTTGTTTGAACTATACCGTATCTCACCTTTTTGAAGTTATATCCTCAGAAAATAGCCCACCCTGTACAGAATCAATTATGATAAGTATTGTCTCAGTAATTAGTATCACACACTACTCATTAAATTTGTGGGTATCATCTGAGCTGCACTTTTAAAGCGTAGTCCCTTTAAACATCCATGAACTATACGAGCATTTTATTGGCATAGCTGGTGTACATTCTAATATGTCAATAACCCAATGGTTTAAAGAAATTCAGTTATCCAGATAAGTGGATGTGCATTATGTCATACGCACTTCCTCTATAAACAATACTGGGCGACTGGCCGCATTGACGGTAATCACTTGACATCACTGTTTATTGGTTGGCTCACAATTCATCTATAGTAGTGATTACGTTTCACTGATTTTTTTTTTCGTGATACTTAGACAAATCACTCGGCTATTAACATTTGATTCAACCTTACTCTTCAAATATCGTCGGCAGTGATATCCATATGATATTAAAATATCTATAAACAATGAAACAAGGACTGGCTTACCTGAATCTCTTCAACTTGCATTACAGCACGCCGTTAAAAGATAGAACTCCGGTGATGGACGTAACGGTCTGCAACGAAGCATTTGACATAACTGATAAATAGCTAATTCGTCTGGTTCTCTGTTTACTTCGCCAATTAATTTTAAACTGTCAATGTGACACGCACGTGAAATCGCATCACAAGGAGGTTTAAATTACAAAGTCGTCTAAAAGCACGCTGCTACTGTCCGTGAATTGATAAACGGAGCGTGTGGATAGCCTTAGACGAATTGATGCTATTTACTCTAGTCCAGGCATAATGAATATTTTCATAGATAAAAATTGCATCCCAGGCGATTGTGCTCAATTTATATCTCCTGCTCCTAGCAAATACCTAAACAGAAATGAGCAGACTTGTGAGTGTGTAAAAGCAATTATAATGTTTCGCACAATGCACCGTCATTTAACGAGGGTGATAGTTTACTAATGCATGTTGGGAAATTTTAGCACATTTATATTATAGCTGGATTTACCCGGGATTTACCTGACCATATGCCATGATATTCCAATGACTGTATCATAGTAATGCAAACTCAATTATATCTACAAATTACAAACCAGAAACTTCTAGAAATGTTAAATCTCAAAATATTTAACTCTCGTAGTCAATTTTAAAATACAAGAAATTAATAATCAATTTAACACGCAACGAAGCACCACATCATACAGCATAATGTGACCCTGCTTTACTTTTTTCGGTTCTTTATCTTTTGTATTCGTCACGAAAGTTTTAGTAACACTTATGCAAATTATTATAAGCACAAGTCATAATAAATTTGCAAAGTAATTAAGAATATGTGAATAAACACCTGAGTTCTATACAATTGGGCAGCACCGATTTATTTTAATTGACAGTAAGGCGACTCCATAGGTGGAAGTCCCATCTGCAGTTTAATTGACTTTGTCACCCTAGGTTAAGAGTGCCGGATCTAAAATATGGTTCTCGCGTCTTTGTGCGAACTTATTTAAAGGACTATAGAAACCCTTCATTTTACTTTCAACAGATTTGTATTTAAACTGTATCCTTTATAGCTTAGATTTTTCACATTTGTATTCCGCTATGTTTGATAACTTTAAAGGAACAACCCGAAAGTGCGGTGAGAAAGTTCTCCACCCCCTCCCTTGAACCTTCTTTCCTGAAGAAGATCGAACTGGACAAAATCATATTGTTTTTAAAACTCAAACGACCCTATTGTCTACATGGCCTTGAACAGAATTTATGTCAGAGTATTAATTATGTTGTCGGCAGATACAGCAAACTATACCTTTTTTTCAAGAGGGATAATAAGGCTATATCTTATTTGAATTTTAAAAAAAGCATTTAAAAAAATTGAACCCTGTACAAAGGGTTTTATCCTTTGACCTATTTTGACCTTAATATTAATCCTACGAAATACATGACCATTGACGTCCTTACTCCTTCGGACTGGAGGAAGAATCTGAGACATTTTATAACTTTATTGGACCATTTTAGAAATTTAATCCTCTTATGTGACCTCTAACCGCAGTAACTCAAATTGCTTAAGAGCACCAAGGTGATACCCGTTGAATCTTCCACTAAAACACATGGTTTATAAATTTTAACAATACAAAATTGCATAGTACCCATTTTGATGCTTTTTCCCAGTTCTATCCGACTAACACAATTACAGCTCACGTTAGAATATTGATATCGGTTTCATATGCATTTTGAGAATTAAGATATAGTGTTTATTACATTTTTAAAGGAATATAGAAATAATATCCTTGTAATCTGATACGCAATGTATGAACATGTTCATTTTTTAATGAAAATCGTTAAAGGATTACCGTTTAACATTCTTTCAGTAATTTTATTTTGCATATACACCTTTAAGTTAATTCTTGGTTTTAAAAGTACTCACTAAAACACTCACTCCGTCGACATGTACCGGGCATCAATGATGACATGCCAAAACGTCTGTTCTTGTTCTAACCCTTTGAAATCCCCTTTAAAATTGTTTATTACAAAACACCTCAAATCTAGACAAAGTGACAATCTTATTTGTTGCATAGTTAAGAGGTACGTTTAGTCACTACTTAGATCAGGAAAAAACCTGGCGCAGCATATTCGGCGCAATAGCCCAAGATTGACTGTAGTGGAATTGTTAAGAACATTTGTTAAGAAAAATCTAACATCTTCAAATCCGGATTCATAACTTCGAATTTAAATTCAATGAGATTCACCGTGGCGTGTTTAATCCTTAATCCTTTCTCAACACCGGTGTTCCATGCGAGGCAATTCATCCAAACAAAATAAAAGTCCAAAATTTGTAACACTCTTGCGACTACTGGTGAGTCTACTTGCAAAGTAGGTCTACCATCTTTGACAACCCATTGTAGCCCAGGATACTATTATGGACTGTAGCCTGGACGTACAGCTAACGCCAGACTACTTGGCTGATTAGGAGGGCTGATAAGAAAAAAAAAAAAAAAAAAAAAAAAAAAAAAAAAAAAAAAAAAAAAATGGAGTCGTCATGGTTAGCGCGATGCTCCAATTGTGTCATGAATGCTTTTGGACTAATGAAAAGAATAAGATCAGACCCATTTTAGGGTGATTTTGATCGAAATATGGACTTAAGCCTTACTGGGTCCCTTCCGCACATTTTGATGGTTGTCATGATAATGATAGCCTATAAATCATCAAGTATTTTTAAGAGAGGCGACCCGTGCAAGAAAGATTTCGCTAGAAGACCCCAACCAACATAAAGAAGTCCAAATTCTTCTTTTTGCGGTGGGACCTACTTCGGATGATTCCCTTGGTATCGACCAGACTTTTGTAAAGAGTCTCCTGATGAGATCAACCGACCATATCCAACAGATACCCGATATGTTATTTCCTTTTATCAGTTGCCATTAGCACAGAAGGTCTGTATCATGCAAACTCCTTAATGTCTGGGATTTGCTCTTTGTTCGTTATGGGGCGGATGTGTCGGGGAACTTTTGATTCATAAACAAGTGATGACTTTTTATCACGGTTCATTGCATCATTTGATGCAAAACAATATTTGACAGTGCTTATAACAGTCCACCTAATTAATCACTGTTGAATTTGTAATTCCTATCAACAAAGTCATTATATTATCATAAATATGCTATAAAATATCATAATAATATAAAAAATGCATCTCAGCACGCTGTGCATGCATATGCAATGTTGATTCTTCAATCAACCTTCCAGTTAACTTGCCATAAATGGGCACAATTAAGGAACCTTAGTGTATCATTCATGATTATGCAAATAGCTAAACATGCACGCATTGAATCAGCATTTCCTCATTGGCATAGCCTCCAATAAATCAATATTAGTATTACTCGTTTTCAATAGATATAATTGCTAACTTAGTTTGTAACATTTCAAGTGTTTAAATTAATTAAAAGTCGTGTACTAATAATTACTTTTTCATTGTTTTTATGTATTTTAAAATTATCAAACGACATTTTATCTTATCACATGAATGTATACCTTAAAATCATTGGCTATTATTTGTTTTGAGTTTCACGTTCACCTTGACATAAGATTCATAACTGTTATTAGATGATATTTGTTACGCGTTGGCTATCAGTTTGCTGGTATTTATTGCTACAGTTACTATTCCTAATCTAAGGTAATAGGACAATTCAAAAAGAGATACAGGGTGGGGATGCGCTGAATTCAAACTCTATGGTAAGCCCTATTGAGGATACTACTCAAAATGACCTATCGCGGATAGGACCTATCGAGGATACTACTATTTTTTTTAATAAGGCCAAATAGTAAACGTTTTCAGTGCGGTTAATGCCATAGAAATATAGTCTCACCCACTAAATACGTTGTTTAGAACGCCCATATAATTTTCTCCGTGCACTAGCACTATCTCTAGCACTTACGAATCACGTTGAAGGGTCCCTCTTAGTCTGTCAACCCTGTTTTACTCGAGATGTGTTACAAATGTCTGGTAGCTCCCGGGTTTATATATTGTACATGCATGGCAATAAGGTCCTTTCACATAAGGTATTTTGCGCTAAATGGACTTTTACTTGTCCTTCACATCATAGGCTTAGGGCGATTTTCAACATTGGGGGATGAGCCCAGTCAAAGTTCAGTCAAACCTGATGGAGATCCGAGGGCTCTATTAGCTTTAAACAAACAAAACATGAAACCATTATTTTATGGGTATTTTGTGACATTTTCATAGCTTATATCCTGGGAAATTAGTATGTTTGAAAACTTTTACCTTCAATTCCCCTCCCAATTGTTTGAGGGGTGATCCCTCAAGCCCCCCCCCCATTCCTAATCCTATGCACATAATTCAAGCATGCAGATACATGCACCTGATTCAGGTTCAGATGATTCTCAGGTATCCTCTAGATATCTAGGTATAGCCAAGTTAACCTCTGACGTGCTGTACAAGCGCTCTATAGATGTTGTCCACGAAGAACTAGTATGGCAAGCTAAATTGCTTTCTTTGCAACGCGTTCCTTCGCCAGCCAATCAGAAAATTCAATCAGCAACGCTAAGTAAAGAGTTTCTTTCATTAGCAACGCGTTGCTAATGAAAGCAACACGTTGCTTTTATTAGCAACGCGTTGCTTTTTCTCTGATTGGTTGGCTAAGCAACACGTTGCTTCTTTCTTTTTCCTGATTGGTTGGCTAAGCAACGTGTTGCTTTTACTCTTTTTCGATTGGTTGGCTTAGCAAAGTTAGCAACGCGTTGCTTTTTCACCTTCCTGATTGGTTGCTAAACAACGCGTTGCTTTCATTACTAATGCGTTGCTTTTATTAGCAAAGCATTGCTTTTTACCTTTTCTGATTGGTTATCTAAGCAACGGGTGGCTTTCATTAGCAATGCGTTGCTAATGAAAGCAACGTGTTGCTCTTATTAACAACGCGTTGCTAAAGAAAGCAAAACGCTTTGTGAGCAATACGTTATGACCTTTTAAAGCGCGCCATAAACTTTTGTTGTTAAACACAGTCCTAACGGAGTGTGTTCTTAATTAGTTCTTAAATAACCACGGGAGAAGAGAGATGCATCACCCTTCCATTTGCAGACAATTTCTGTTTGATCACAGGTGACAAGCGCAAGCATCAAAGGATAATGAATGAAATCCACCAAATCACTAATTCGGATCTTACACTAAACCTTCTAAATGTAAATCTATGTCTATCTGCAGTGCTAAACCAAACGTGTGTTGATTCAAAGTCGATGATAATGTGTTGAAAGCAGTAAAAGAGGCCACAGAAACGTTTTTAGGGAAATGTATTACCCATGATTATAAAACAAAGGATCTTTCAAAATAATATTACTGAACATGTGATTAATATCAACAAAAGCCTTGTAAGAGATGAGTTCAAACTTAGTGTATATTCAATATTCTATTCGTGCATTACGTTATTTGTTATCTGTCCATGAACTATCGGACACTCAATTGATGTGTCTTGACCACCTTCACACTAATGCTATAAAATAATGATTTAGGGTTGGTAAATGCGTTCCAACACCAGCTGTTGTTTACAGCCGTGTGGTCTGTCCCTTCCAAGGCTTTCCGATATTTATCTTGAAGCTCATAATATTAGATGACTCGTAAAAGCCGATCTTCTTCTTCTTGCGTATGAGGCAGCAACTTCTTCTTCTTATCGTGTCCAAACACAGTGGTTCTCAAATATGCTCAAGCCAGAGATGGGTACAAGTCTGGATGCCTCACTGAATTCGCAAAGGTCCCCTTGCCTGTTCCATTAGTGCCCAAGCAGTGGGCAGACCAAGAGATGTTCCATTGTCTGTGGTGCTGTTCCACAACCACAGGTAGTGTCCTGATCTGCTTCCAGGTAGCCTCACTTCTGCAGCAGGCCTTCAAGACATCGTGGGCTGCAGTGCATCAGGAACTCCGCTGGTATATAAGCAGGTCCCTGATAGCAGAGGTGACCTTATCTAGTGAGAAGGGTTTTAAAAGTTTCCAAGTACTGGACCATATGATTTCTTAACCATATAACCTTTACAACTAATTTTCCTCTTTCTAAAATTCCATTTGCCAAAAATTGTAGTTGTATTGTTACATTGTATCAAGTAATGTATAATGTACCTATACTGATATTGTAGTTGGTTTATAGTCGGGCTTGGCGGGGGTTTGTTAGTATCAGCCAATGCCATTGCGAACTGGTCATGTAATGCCAATTTAGGAAATAGCGAATGGACTTCAAAATAGAATAATCAAATAACTGATTATTGATTTGGTTCCAGTTAATTTCCCCTGATATAGGAATGAATGCCTACCAAACTCAGTTGATGACTCATGCGCTTGATACCATACTTAATAAAACTATTCCTATGGTGCAGTTATCTACCCAGATGACCAAAGTAAAATATAGCCAACCCAATCAGACCTATAGGACCAATGTCCAGTACCATTTTCACCTTGTATCTCTTTATATATTTTATATAGTTTTATTTAAAGATTTAGTACTGCATTTTTCTGATATCTGGGAGTGGTTAATATATTGTGTGAAACGAAACTGGTTTCGTGTTCTGTATTGCGAAATTATTTTTATTGGCTTCATGATTTCTTTTACTTAACCCTTTCAATACTGTTAGATTCTGTTTAGATAATAAAGCATGCGTAACTTTTGAGGGTCATTTGGGAAACCAAATTAAAACTATTGACCTAAGATAATGTTTTTTTTTATTTTATTAATTGTATAGAATGTTCATGCCGATTCCAAATATGTCTAATTCTTATTTTTTGAAACATTTTAAACAATACGGTTGGTATTATGAAAGGGAGTCACACTTTAGACCCGGGTTTAAACCAGGATTAGTCCTACATGAGTGGACCGCTTTTCCATTCCATCATACTCTAAAAATGTGGTGTAAGGGTGAGAAAATTCATCATGGATGGGCCGTTCCAGACCATCAATGAGGAATTTTCGCACCTGTTACATTTAACTTTCACATTATTTTGAATGGAAAAAGTTCCACTCGTGTAGGACTAACCCTGGTTGATATAATAGTGTTAATATTTGAATAGCAAACAGATCGATGCATGTAATCACTAGAAGTCAAACATTCATGGGATGGAAGTAATGGTTTACCAATTACCGTGTTAATGAGCCATGCGTCCACATCGTATAGGAAAATGATAAAATGATCTACCAATTGCTCATACTCATCATATTCCCTGTTAGGTGGAAAAATTGGCAGACGTTTTATTTTAATGTAAACCAAACCCTGACCAAGTCTTTAAAATTCATTTTTGAAGAGCTTAGACGAGACGTGGAGTAGTACACAAAGATACCTGTATATTATCAATAAACATACACCAAAATCATTGCCGTTGTTTGGTAGCGCAAAATTTGAAGACGCCGGTGCATTTCTTGAAGATAGTATTTCATCACAAGTAAGGAATGAAATACTGATCTTCGTGGTGAGTGAAAACTATTTTACTTTAGCAGCCTTTTCACGATTTAAAACAATTGTGCAGATTCTAACTAACCAGATAAAATAAACCTCAATCACATTTAAATGCACTAACATGAGATACTTAATCAATATACGGGATGAAATGTAGGAAACGGAAACTGTTCAATACAGTAATGATGGTAGTCATTCCGATGAGTTTCAATTGGCATGCAGGTCTAGTCCATACTATCAAATCCGAATCATTGCCTTTTTGAGACATTTTTATTACCATGAATGAAGGCAATTTCGCCCTCATTCTTCAGAATTTGGGCACTTCATCTGATACCTTTTACTTTAACTTCATACTCTGAAAGACAGAGTATATATGTGACCCAGCATGAGTAAATGAGGCTCTTTGTGGTTAATATGAATTTGTTATATAGGCCAAAATAGTCAGAAGGGTTGAAAAAATGAATTTTTCTTTTTCTGTTGAAAAATATATGCTAATATATCCTCTTTCATGTGCTGTATGTTAGTTGTAAAAATATAGATGTTAACATGTGTTCTGAGTGCACTTTATTTCATTTATCATGTGTAAAATATAGGTGTTCTTCAACTTTAACACCCTATAACTCCTTAATTTGTATTTTATTATATCAGTAAGACATGATTTTTGACCTACCATAACTTCATAACAACATACCCTATGAAGGTGATCAAGGTCTCATTTTAATCCGTGAAACATACATAATATGATGATACAAAAATCTCAATTTTGAATTTCACCTCAAAGAGCCTCATTTACTCGCGCTGGGTCACATATGTGGATGCGCATTGGTGATTCCAGTTTTCTTTGATATTCTGGCCCCAGGGTTTCATTTCTGGGCCATTGTGGTTTAGCTATTAGTTTTTGCATCAGCAGGTGTACGCTAATGATCACACGTGTAACGTCACTGGTAGGTCACACCCAACAATGTGCTGCAAATCCAAGTATTGAACTATCGAATCAGGAATTTTCATAATCCGTCAATGGATATAAGATACGCTCTCAAACTCAAAGATGAAATAATAAGTTTGTATAATTAGTTCTCGTCAGCTGCTTTGTAAAGTCTACATATTACAAATTGGCGAGTCTGCTGTTATTCCATCAAATAGGCTTGTAATCTGGGTATTCAAGCATGACTCTTACCAATTCGTATACCACATAATAAGAAAATGCGTTTTCTTCATGCTACTGAACAAATTCGCCCTCTTCTGTCTTTTCTGGGTTAGATAGGGACAACTCTATCTCTTGTATATGCCCTATTGTCCGTCATTCATATTACTCTTACACTGGCTTTTGGTTGGTTTAAAACAGGGCATTATGCATATCGTTTTCAAGTCATTGATGGTGCATGTTCCGATTGCCTTGGGACCCCCCTGATTTACAAGGAAGTAGTATCAATTTTGAAATAAGATGAAATTCCGTATTTTTCTCATTGTCGTCTTGAAATTTCAGCTTCCAAATACATTCTTTTTCTCAATATACACAAAAAACTGCCGTTTTAGTGGTTAATCATTATTACCTATCATTATCGCCTCTACTATCAAAACCGCAAGTCTGTTTCCCACGATACCTGGTGGTAAGTGTATGCAAGTGCCAGGCCGTGGTGCCAGAAAATGCCAACGAGCCGTCTTCGTCGTTTGTGGAGAAGACACTATGGAATCAACGTCTCCCTCCAAACTGTAAATCGGAGATTGCTTTAACATGGTTACCCAGCAAGACGAATGACCAAATGTCCACGCCCAAACGCTCACCAAAGAGTCGATCCCCTTCGCTGGGCTAGTAGCACGGAAGATTACAGCTCAGACACTGGCGAAATGTTGTGTTTATTGGCGAGAGCCGCTACAAAAAACATCCTTGACCTATCAAAATGGGAAGACCAAGGTTGCGTCGATACGTGGTGAAACCTTCGAGATGACTGTATTAGGAATCGGCTCAAGGTGGTGGCGGCTCAGTGATTGTGTGGGCCGGTGTTCATTATGGAGGAAAAACATCACTGTTGGTGCCAGATGGAAACATGAACGCCGTCATGTACCCGGACATTCTGGAAAACCACTGTCTGTCACATGCTAGAAGGGTTTATGTAAAAAAAATCGGTTGCAAGACGACAATGTCACGCCGCACAGGGCCAATGTAGTGAGACAGTAACGACCTTTAGAAAACCGGGCTTATGCTTATGCAGATGCGATGATGCAGTGAGGGCGCCCAAGCCCAGCTGCTGTTCATGAATGTGACCGATATCGATCGAGTGGACTTTGAATTCATGCGGTCACATTTCTGAACACAGCTGGGCATGGGCGCGCTCACTGCATCACCGCATCTGCATAAGCATTAGTCCTAGTAACTAGGACATTCGAATCCATTACTGGGCATTATCGAACAGCTGATTCTCATGTTCTAGTTCGTTGTACTAAAGTGACATACGGTATTTAAAGAGACATGAGGAGATTTCCAGAAAGAAGCACCCCCAAATTTTGTCGAACCCCGGTTTTTTGCATATTTGGAATGCTTACCAATGTATTAGATCACACCTGAAGTGCATTAGCCGAACACGTCGTCTTTATGTAATAAGATGATGATTTAGTACTTTCTGTCGTGCACGACAGAAAGTCAAAGCATGGTTTTCTATGGGGACGATGGCGATAGCAGGCAAGTTCAAAACAAGGTTTGCGGTTTTTCTTTTGTACTTGTTTATTCAATAAACCTTCGAAACGTTCTCGGTACGTGGTCTACGACCGATCCCTTGAAAATTGAGAGATATTTGTATCCTCAAATATCTCCTCCTGTCACTTTAAGGAACACAAACTTTGCAAGGTTACAGAGACCAAAATACCGCCAATATGCACTCAACATGCATTCATGTGAATTCTTGCAATGCTTACATTACTATACATACCATTTGTTTTGCAATTTGATATCACAAAGTGTTAATTCGAAAAGAAATAGGAGGGAACGATTTCTCGACCAGCAGAGTTGAAGTCCAGAATGAAACCGGAAATATGAAATTAAAGGTCGTACACACGGTAAACAAAGCACACCACCGATGAGCAAAATCCGTTTCCAACACATATTCAGACGCTGCCGGCCAAGCCCATACAAAAAAGTAACTAATTTAGGCGGTTTTATGTGGGTAAGTAGTTTGCGTGCCTAAACCTATAATAAAAACAACAACAACAACAACAATGCGACCTCGTCCTTGTCCGTTATTCATTCAGCATTAATTTTTAGATTCTCTTAACAGTGGCTTCTGAAAAGTGAGTAGAGAGGGCAGTTTTTATTTTTTTTTACTTTCACCGAAAATTGATATTACCAGCCACCGACTTTCAGGACTGAAAAAAAAAGTTTGGCCTTATCCCAAAAAGTGAGGAGGGAGGCCTATAAGAATCGGATAGTTTTTTAACAATTCAGAAATAACCCTTTTTGTATTAAAACAATGGCGACGGCTAAATTTGTGATTTCTTGGATACCATCGTCTGACTAGTCCATGAAATACGGCCACACACGTCGATCGCGTGAGCAATGAGTGACAGGTGCACACAACAGAATTGGTACTAGAGACTTCACTTCCGAAGCAATTTACACAAACACGCACCCAAAAAAAAAACATCGCAAGAAACCCCTTCGTAAAAACGGCATTTAGTCAATTTAGGTTAAAAGAAGGAGCGCCCGCGCCCGGACGAGTTTTGGCTAGATATCTCCGCAGAGGGTGTGGCTTAGCATCTTGTCAAGGAAATATAGAATCACGGGCGCAAAAAACACCGAATGCGTAGTTCGCCAGTGGCGTGCTTACTAATCACGTGAGTCCTTGCGATTACTATCTACGATACGGTCTGTGATAGTAATAATGAGTAGACCTCCACAAAATTTTATATTTTTTCCGAAATAGGTAAGTGAAAATTGACATCAACAATCTCATATGAATCATGAGATACACATGCTTCCATGGACGTACTTGAGGGTGAGTAAAATAAAGTTAAAGATAAGTTATCCTTCTGCAAAGTTGAACTTCGCTAAGTTCAGGGAAAATGACCAGGCCATTGAAGCCAATGTGCTGTAACTCAGTACCCTGGGAGTTACATGTTACTGTAACTCCCAGGGGGGGGGGGGTACTTAACACAAATGACCATACAGGGACGTGCCACAGACATCGGTCTCATTTTCAGCCTTCTGGTATTTTTTTTTTTTTTTTTTTTTTTTTTTTTTTTTTTTTTTTTAAATTTTCTAAAAATGTTTGGAAAATTAGTCCAATTTCTTAAATCTGAAGCCAAAATATTCCAAATTTGCTTAAAATGCCAAAATTTGGAGGGAAAATTGACAAATTTGTGTTAAATTTGGTCCAAAATTTGCATCTCTGGTATAGCTATGGGTCCCCTTTTTGGCAAAAATTGGTATAGATATGGGTCCTACTTCCAGACTCTCCGAGGCACGTCCCTACCCAAACCAAACTTGGGTACCCCCCCCCCGGTCTGTAACTACATAAGCATAAGCCCGGTTTTCTAAAGGTCGTAAATTTCTTGGGGCAGAGGGAGTGGAGCAGATACCATGACCTACTAGCTCCCCTAATTTGAACCATATCGAGCATGCTGGGATGCCTTAGCCCGAGCCAACAATCTTCTTTAAACACTACAGGTTTAGCAACGTCCACGATGAAATCGTTTGTTTTCAGCACATAAAGGGTTGATTATTTTAATGTTCCTAATAATTGCTCACCTATATGTATGTGTGAACATATATCAGCAAAAAAAACTTTGGTTTTTGATTTTTTTTAATATTCTCAGCTGACTTTCGTTAGTGCGCAAGGGGGGATTCATGGAACCCTCACTAATTAACTCATTAACGGCTTGGCCGTTTGTTGTTTTGTTGTTGTTTTTTTGGTATGAAAAGAAGCACATTTAAAAGTCAGACATTTACAAAAAAATGGCGAAAAAATCCCAAGAGTAAAGCGGCCAGCGCGAAAATAAAGGAACCCCATGGTCACTAAGTGTTAATTGTGGACTAAGTTAATGGTGATATGTTCGGTAGAGCCTGATCAATCAAGTAGTGTGGAGACATACACAATAGATATCATAAATAACTTACACTGTAATAATCATTCCATAAAAAGTGGTAAAAATATTTTATTCCAACTTTATGAGCAACAATGTAATTTAAGAGTAAAACAGTGTTTTAACTAGGCCCACAGTGTCTATGGGAGATCAGCACTATGTGCTCTGTTAGATATCTTTAAGCTGATTAAGCAAATGTATATTTCCTGTTGTAACATTCTCATACGGACAATTTGAAACCAATCGGATCAATATAAATGTTTACTCCCATGATGATCTTGAACAGTTTTGGCCTGTCGTGCAAAAACAACAGGTTGTATAGATATAGGAAACTATACCTTTTTAATCCTTAGAACCAGATGAACATGCCTATACACCTTTTAACCCCGTGCGAAACATTTACTACGTATGTTGCAGGACTACGTATGTTGCAAAATTCCAGCGATTGAATTACTTACAGCAGTTCGAGGTACTTCCAAGTTGTATGGCTTTTACTCCATCATCAAATATGTGCTAGTGTCGGACTACATGTTTTTTGCCCCCATCGTGTGAACTTTAGTATGGCGAATACCAATGATCTCGATATTAAAGGTGCATTTCTATCACTTTTCTTGTGTGTATCTGTGTTAATTCGGATGATGCATTGCGAATTTTGAGCACATGTTTATAAACGTATTAAAGTATTGTCTCTTCAATCAAACACTCCCGTCAGTAATTCTTTTTCTCGATTTTATTTTGTTCAAATGGTGAGAAATGTTTTTTCGCGGTTTTCTAACAATCAATAATATTTTGGAAAGAATGTCTTGTGCATAGAAAGGATGCAAACAATTATGTGATGGTATCGGCAAATGTCTTAGCCTTCATTTTTTTTATTTACACAAACGACAATCTACGAAAGTAGAACACGAATGCAGTCGTCCCTTAAGAGTCCAGTCGGGTAAATTATCCAAGAGTATCACAAAGGGTCATTGTTGATTTCAAAAGTTTGAATGCAATTATAGTTGGCGAATTAGTACCGCGATTATTGCAATATATCATTAATCTTCGTGTCACAAGGGACAAATTTTTAATTCGGCCTCTCTTTTCAAACAGTTCAAAGTCCTCCTCTACAAACCTACTGTACGAGAAGTCAACATACAAAACCGCTAAGCCAGATGCGAACTTTTTGCATACTCAGAGCCCTCAATCAATCTCATATCACAAAACGTGATGGGCAAATAACATGAGCTAGTGGGTCTATACACTGTTCTATCTCTCCATGTTTCGGACCATAATTCGACTTTTCAAAAGAATGATAAGATATTAATACCGGTTTTTTGCACATTTCTTTGAATTTCTACCCCTGGCCCACTCTCGGGAAATTTTCCAACAGTACCTAAATCATGTGAGTTAAAGTAATACCAAATCCACATGCGGGTGTAACATACCTTTAACAGACCAATAGTGTGACACAGATAAATGACGGCCAATGTCCTTTGGAATGGCTCACACGAAAACAATACAACCTCGGTCCCCTTTTCCCATTATGACTTAACGAGTTTTACCGTCTGTGTCAAATAACAAAGATTTATTAAATATATCAAATAGGCATTATGTACATAAGTGCCCAGTTTTGCCATTTGGTGAATAGCTACCCCGGGTCCTTTCTGTTTTTCCTTCGTTGTCCTGATACTGTGCTAAATATAG
The DNA here is from genome assembly GCA_023653785.1 of Ophioderma brevispina. Lineage (NCBI taxonomy): Eukaryota > Metazoa > Echinodermata > Ophiuroidea > Amphilepidida > Ophiodermatidae > Ophioderma > Ophioderma brevispina. Next base: position 112,953 of record JAMKCH010066436.1, read on the forward strand.
TCAACTTTGACATTTCCGTGTTATTCTCCTCTCTTTAATTTGTGCTTCGAGATTCAATATAACAAATAAGTTAGCGGCTTTTGTCCTAGAGATTTTCAGTCTGACCAGTGTTTTTATCCAGTCAAATTATTTAATGCTACTTTTTCACACTTTCCCCGAGCATTAACTTACATTGCTTCAACAACAGTTTCATTATACTTTAAAATTGACATAGGAAGAGAAGTAAAATGTCTTATGGTTGTCCACTGTCTTGAAAATTTCAATTATTTTTTTTATTTGTATTTATTGTTTTTTTTGGGGGGGGGGGGACATGATTGTCAACCTTTGGATGTCCCTGCTGGCTTGCAGTGTTACCACTCAACTTCTTCGAGGATCTTGGTCACTGTCCCTTTCTCTCTGGCCATTCCTTTCTTCGAGGATCTTGGTCACTGTCCCTTTCTCTTCTGCCAGAAAAAAAGGGATAGGAAGAAAAGGACATAGTTGTTCTTGCAAACACAGAGCAGCCTGCCTTTGGACTCTTACGATGGTTTTTGATATTTTTCACTGCTGTAAGGACACCACGCCCGCGCTGCATCGCACTACCAGGTAATCATAACTTTACTCTTCTCGCAGTTTCCCACCAACACCACCGATTAACGTTTCAATTAAAAAAACATTCTGGTCTTTAAGAAACTGCTTTAAGTGTAACTATTCCAGGTCAGGTTATTAGCTACCTACTCTCCCAAGTAATGGGTAGTCTCCTCGGTATTTTTAAGGGTGGCAACGAGAGACTGGTTCACATATCAGGTTTTTCCCTAAAAATCGATTGATTTTTGCCTTGATGTAAGCTTTCCCAACATATTCACCCTCGAAAGGATTAAAGCTGAGAAAGTTTCTGGAAAAAAAAATTATGAAATTTCTAATTTCGATAGGAGCAAATAAAAATTCCAGCCTGATTTTTTAATATTGAATTTTCGGTCATAAGTCACACTCACCCACCCACCTTGTTCTCTCTCTCCTTTTAAGACCATTTCTGTAGCGAAATAGAGGGTAGAAATCTATTGAGGTGTCTTATCTATCTGAAAGTACTATTATGACACAAATTGGGTGCCTCAAAATATCACTCGTTGCAACCTTTAATGCTCGCCACAAAATAAGTCCTCTCATTTTAAATGGGTTCCTTGATCTAAAGATGATAGGTGATAGTTGAGCACTCTTTGCGACTGAAGCACATGAGGTTTTCATTTACTTTTGGCCATTTCCCCAACACTGCAAACCAGGTCTTTTTTGTTCTAATCATGGCAATTTGCCTGGTGTTGTGATTCTGAAACACCATAGCAGAGAGCTACATGATTCAAAGGTCATCAGGGCCAAGTCCATTAATGTATAAAGATGAAGATAATGGCTCCAAACTGTTCCTTGAGGGAACAACAGATCGGACGGTTCCATTGATAATGCTTGCCCTCAACTCAACCTTTAGAATCCAAAGAATATATTAAGACAATTGTGGCGCCAGTTGACAGACACGTTCCTCTAACACCATAATACTGAACCTTACGAAATGCGACGACTATGAGCCCTTTGGTCGAACACTTTAGTGAAGTCTAAAACGGTGACATCGACTTTTTTACAATATCATCAATCGGCAGGATCGAAATGGGATTCCGGTGACGCTTTGCACGAAATCCGTGTTGACTGTCCACTAAAATGCAGTGATTTTTGAGATGTTGCATATTTTAAACTTTGAATGAAGTGCTCTAATATATTTTACAAATAATGGAGTAAAAGATACTGGCGATAATTACCCGAAATGGAATATATCTCCCTTTTTGAAGAGAACTGTTTGTAATTAGCCATTCTTCCAATCTTCGGTACTATGCTGAACCATGAAGTTGAATAAGTCAGTGAGAAGAAGGTGCTCGTTATATTGCAAATTTCTTTAGGAACCAGGCTTCAATAAACCGTCTGGCTAGCTGCATTTTTGGTGGATCTAATCCGGCTAACTGCTTCTCAATCTCAACGTCCTTCCTCTGTTTATACTTAATTGAGGCATGTCGTCTACCTTGTCCGGCTCTCTTTCAATGAGGTTCACCCATGTCTTGGCAAAAAACACTCACAACATATTTGAAAACCATCAATAGGACAAGTACTCAGTGTCACGCACTAACACCACACAGTGTCTGCATTTGTGTTGACGCAGTGAAGCACAAGACGTTATCCTTCCTCCGCCTCCTCGTGGTTGGCCTGCAAGGGTGTTGTGTCCACTCTGGATCTGAAGATTTTCCACATCTGGATCTTCCGTGATCCTCCAGCCCCAACAACTACAGTGGGCATAATAGATACAGCTTGTGTCATGAGCTGCTCTGAAAGAAATTCGCAAGATATTTGCTTTATTTTTCTTCTCCAAGTGACAGAAAACTCTCAGTTTGTCCGGAAGAGAACATCAGATTCTCTATTCCCTACATATTGGTCTAAAGCCCCGATCTACGTTTTTGTTTTGGTTCTGGTCTTGATTTAATCATGCTGGTATCTGTCAAAGGATACGTCGATCCGTTCAAACTCCGACTCCGCCCCCAATGGTACACTGAATTCACAAATGAAGCAGCATATTCACCAAATGTGGTAATCCCGCTTGGCTTATCCAAGAGCCATCACTAGTGCCTGAACCATCACTTACCAAGCAAGTCGTTCCAGTTAATGTCACCTTTTCTTTGATTGGAACATCGTGAATCAACTCATTTGCCAGTTGAGATTTCAACCGCACGCCTGCTTGTAACTCCCATTTATTGCAGCAAGTGAGACATTGGCACAGGCATAGTTCATGCTGCAGAATCTGGGTCCAGTTTAAACACGCCCTGCCTTAGAAGCTGGTCATCAGTCGCTGTAGATGTTCCTATCAGCCTTGATAGTTGTCTCTTTACCCTTGCTTTCTTTGCAGGCCACATCCATACAGAGAAAAAAGTCTGTGTTTTCTCTTATTTAAAGCGGCATTGTAAATGAACTTATGACATGTTATCAGTGAGGTGAATAAGGCGCTGATCACAAACCACCCAGTTGCTCTTGTCCAAGTTTCTCTTCTTCTCTGCATTAAGCAAGAAGTTTGAATAACTGCTTCCTGGACAATCTCTGGGTAACGTACGTTCTCCGACGAAGATGGTGGTTTCCTCCTCACTGAAAACATGAAACGCTGGAAGCTGCCAGACCTTCTCACGTCCTCACGGTGGTGCCGGCGGCGCCTTTTCCTTGATGGTGGGTTGCTTCAGTGTGCAACATCACTTTCATCTTGATCAAACATCATTATCCCTCTCTAGTTTTGCTTGATATGTAATGTTCTTAGTGTTGAATGCAAGTGCCCATCTGCCTATTGCTGAGTTGTCTTTGTTTATACCAAAAGCCACCACTCTTCCTTCCGTAGTGTTCAGCCAATCTTGGCTGAGGTCTGGAGATTCCTGGTTGAACCTTCTGACTGACTCTTTTACAACAAAAGTTCCTGCCTGGAATTCCTGGAGGACTTCATGTGGGAGGCGGCTCATTTCTGCTAGGTATATCGTACCCCATCTAGCATAATGGGTATGGTCATATCTGAAGAAGAATGGTACCCAGACAACATTACAATCTTGGCCCAAGATAAGCCCAATATTGAAATTTTATTGGCCCAATAATGGCTTACAATATTGTACCAAGATTATTTGCTCATTGGCCCTAGAATGGACCAATATTGGCAATACAAGGGCCAATAAAGAGCCAACCTTGGCCCAATACTCTGATCAATATTGGACCAATTTTTGCCCAATATTATTTTCTGCTGGAAATTAATTGGCATACATTAATCCAATTAAAATATGAGCACTAATTAGCACTTAATTAAATATTGCATTCACTACCAATATATAGGACTGACCCCTCCCTCTTGATACAGGGAAAGTGTTTGCATTACTACTATTTACAAATAGGTAGTGAAGGGAAGTTATGCAAAAATGTGTGAACATTTGATAATTACCTTTTTCCTGACATGTACATTCTATGGTGTCAAGTATATCTATGGTTGAGTTAAATTGGTTGTGTTTCCATTGCTTCCCTAATCAAACTATCTTGAAAATGATCAACCAAACGCATCATACTAATTATATTAGTGATGAAAAAAGTTGCATTTATCACTTCAGAAAAATAGAATCGTCAAAAACATAACATTTTGCTGGAAAAAAATGAGAGGTCTTATTTGAGACCACGCCCAACTTCACAACATTCGACCAATGTTGAGTGCCAATGGAAAACCAATATTGCTCCAATATATGTCAACAAGATAATACCAATGCTAATATTGCCAATGGGGAACCCATATTGGCTCGATATTGGTCGACAAGCTAATGCCAATGCTAATTTTGCCAATGGGAAACCCATATTGGCTCGATATTGGTCGACAAGCTAATGTCAATGCTAATATTGCCAATGGGGAACCCATATTGGCTCGATATTGGTCGACAAGCTAATGCCAATGCCAATATTGCCAATGGGAAACCAATATTGGGCCAATATATGTATGTTGTCTGGGGTAGCATTCTCCTAAAAGCATATATGTGAAGGTCCCAGATACCATCACGCTGCGCTCTGATGAACATCAAAAGAATGCTCACCATGTCCATGTACTGCCACCAGAACTGAGAATTTGGATTGTCTTCCTGTAATTTGTGACCAAAGGCATCCATGTGATTGCGGAAGTCTTCTATAGATAGTAATCCATCAGCTCTGCAAAATCAGAGTTGATAGATTCGAAATTGCTCTGCAGTTTTTCTTTCATCTCTGTAGCATGTTCATCTAAGTAACTGTAGAATTGTGGAAGGAGTAGCTGCCATAAAGCCTGTAACGTGATCTTGTGGACTCTAACAGCTCGCGCATATGCTTTGCCTGCCATGACGTGTTGTGCTGCATTGGCTCCAGGAATGCCACTTTCAATCCACACATCAATCAGACCACAGTCTTACATATGCTGCCCAAGTGCTCGTAGGAAGTTCATTGCTGTATGAAGTCCACCAAGACGCGGTATAAGAATATTCTCATATTCTGGTACAGACCACTTCAGCTCCATTAGCTTTGAGAAGAGGGCTTCATCGACTGTCAGAACTATGTGTTTCTGGTTAAGAGCTTGTGCGATGTGCAACGCTCGTTGAACAACAGTGTTCAGAGTATCAATATCGTGTGCTGGGGCTTGAATGATTGGAAGATAACCGACAGTAGTCATTTCAGGAGCAACATCACTGTGTTTCTCGTTGAACTCAGTCCATGATGGCTTTGGACATGTTGTTTGTCGTGTCATCATGAATGCATAATCTGTTGCTTGTGCCTTCAATGCTGTAGGTGGTTCATCAGAAGGCTTGTCAAACCACTCTTGAATATAATCATCATTTGAAGGAGGCTGAGTAATATGCTTACGATCTGCAGGTGCAGGTAAGATATCATTCATGGCATCAGGAATACTTAGCGTAGTATTTTTGCGAGTTTGATGCCATCTATGATGCTGCAAGCTGGTGGTCCTCTCTGCCAAGCAGCAAATTGAGTGGCATGGAAGGAGTTCTTGCCATCCAGAGTGTTTTCATTTATGTCAATATTATCTGCAGAGAAGAGGACAAACCGATCTTTGACTAAATTTGGAAGCAAGACAGATCCACGTTCATCCATTCCTTGCAGGGTTTTCTCTGCTAATGCTGTGTCTAAGCGAAGTACCTCGGTGAGCTATACACCATGTCCAGCATTGTGAAACATCTGTACCAGTTCCTTTGAACGAGTTGCTTGGTGTAGTGTACTACCTAATCCAATGTGCTTAGGAGTCTTATGCTGGTCTCCACTAACTGCATAAATTAAATCTTGTGCAATACTAAGGATGCGACGTTGTCTAACGGACTCCGCCTTGCTGTCATCATAACCTTCATCAGCATCTTGCTCTAGCAAGCCCTGGCCACCAATCATCATGTTCAGGAACATATATAAACTCTCTGGTACACAATCAATTGCTGCTTGCTCACTGATGTCACGCCTTCATAAGCTGGGTGCGACATTATATCACCTCTTAGCTTGAGCGCAACATGTATCATGGAGAGGAATTCTTCTTCTTTCTGTGGTTTGTAGATTGGGATTGTGTCTACAGTGTCATCATCATCTTCGAGTGTCATCTTTGAAATGGGTATGTGGGCAAACTTTAGTGGCACAAAGACACTGCATCTCTCATCTCATAAAAGTCACAGATCTTATCTATAAGTTTATCCTTGAAGGTGCTTATTCTGCTGGTAACTCCACTGGAATCTCCACATTCAACTCTTCTGCAAGTCGACAATACCGGTTCCATACTTCCGTTAGCTCTAATACATGACCATGTTCAGCAGAATATTTCAGCTCATCACAAAGACAAATCATTGCAATATCAACATGTTGAAAATCCTGTTTAGTTTTGGTTGCCTTTCTGCTGAACTGCACATAGCAGGACAGGTGGTACTTTCCTTCTGCGGCAATAAGGTCATTAACACCTGCAACACGTGCTCGCAATTTTGGTTCAAACTGTGAAGTTTGTAGTATTTCAGTGCTCTTTTTTAATGTGGTAACTGAGGTTAATCTCTGTTTGACCTTGACCATATCAAACTTATTCCACACACAGAGTCTCCTAGTGAACTCTGTGCCGTACTAGTCCCACTGACATATTTAACCCAAGTTCAATGCTGCGACTACTCCCAATGGGGGTACTAAACGGGTTCACTCACACACATGCCTATGCACACGCCAGCATAGACTCAGTTCAGTGATAGCTCTGGGGTCATCCTGACCAGCTTGCTTTTAACAGCTGATGGCAACTCTTTCCCAATCACTTCATGAATAATGAATTAGATATCTGGAATCTAGAGGTTCTGACCTTTCTTCTCATACAATTTCATTTACAGTCCCATGATATATAGGGTGTATACAATTGCAAGGAAGGAGGCTGGTGTTTCCTCACTGAAACTGTATTCCCGCAATAGTTTTGCCAGTCCAGCTTTCTCAGAAATAAAGCCGTTTGGCAAATATTTAACAATAAAATATTCATATAAATGTTATATGGTTAAAACAGTCATTTAATTTGCCAATGATTGCTAAAATTTCCTTTTCTTAATGATACAAATTCTTTATGTAGTTTCAATTTTCAAATGGCCTACCCTGACTGGGTTTTCACTCATAGACTGAGCGTGGGACTGTGTGTGCACTGAGTGGTACGGGAGGTAGTGGTTGGGATGACCTTTTCGTGTGTGTGCAGTTACACTAGTTCAATGGGGAAAAGAGACTTTAAGTTTGTTATGCCTCTTGACAGAACATACATAATTCCCAATTTATTGTCTGTGAGGTACTACGAAGATTAGCAGAAGGATGAGTTTCTGCTCCTGATGTTGAACTAGTGAACTGACTAATTTCTGCCACCGAGGCCTTCGGCCTACCAAGTCTGCTTTTATTTGTGTACTTAACATAACATGTTCCATGCCAAACAACTTGACTTTGGGAGTCCTGTTTCAGGGCTTCTGAGAGTCTGTCAACTGCATCCCTGTAGACAACTTGTCGTAACTTTTGTCGCCTTTGGGTAATATCAGACAAAGTGTTCAGACTTGCTTCTGTGGCGGTACGTAATTTATCGTTCTTCTTGTCTTGGCATATTATGCACAGGTTGAAGGAAATTGGGATAGGTCGTTTTAGATTGAGTACTGAATCCATGGTGAGAAATTTGGAGTACTATACCTGTAGTAAAAAAGACAAAAATGACTATTAGCTGTTAAATCATCCATTTGTGATTGTCAGAAATTTCACTTTTTTCAAATTCAAATAGTCTTTTATAAATATAAACAATGTGAGGATGCACACTTACTCATTAATGCTCCAATATCCCACCATGAGTATTCAAAAAGAACAAAAGAAAAAACAATATTAGTATAACTGTTGTGTGTGAGTATAACACAAACAAAATAAAGAGCAACCGATTATTGTCATTACCAATTCAAACATGTGTAAGTAAAACAAAGTAACAGCGAACAATCAATATCAGGTCAAATCTACATTTCTTTGTAGAAACGAAGATAGATATCAAAGGACAAGTAATATACTGTGATAAATGTAAGAGGATTTATGTACAATGTTTTGTCAAATAAGTTGTGGCCTACACAATAAATTAACGTTTACATTAATATTTACAGTGTGGCCAAAGAGTTTTTTTATAAAAGATGAAAATACTCAGCAACAAGCTTGGAATATGAACATGGCCGCCATCTTGAAATTCAACATGGCAGCTGTCTTGAATTTCAAAATGGCAGCAAATTCAAGCTAGGTACAAGTTTTGTAGTAGCCCATGGAATCCTCAGTGTCAAAACATGGGTATTGCCACCACTTGTAACCTTCTATGTAGTCTTAAACTTGCATTTTAGCACAAATTGTGTTGAAATGGCGGCCATTTTGTTTTTTCGAATTTTGAAGGTGAAGATGGCAACGGCACACCTGTTAACAGCCATTTTCGGATTCAGCACCCTCGAAATACCCTAAAACACTTGCTTAACCACTTTTAACATAAAATGCCTCCAGCACTTTAATGGAGCACAAATATTCAATTTTTTACCTGTTTACAAGCGCTGGAGCCTTTTATAAGATCCATTTCTGTACGTAATCAATGCATGACAAGACCAGAGATTGTAAAGCTTGGTGACAAGCATCAAACGTGATAAACCTAAGAATATGCCATAGTTTCTGAATGGGATAGGTCATTCTCTTAAAGGTAGCACTAACCTGATTATACATACCCATAGTGGAAGAGTACAATACTCCAAGGTTATTTGCATAAAGATAAAGGGATAGAAGTATCACCAACTTCTAATTGTACTAGAGATAAATTTCGCAAAAAAGCAGGACGTAGCAAAGAAAAATAAATTATTTCTTTCATGATTCATCTGCAACGTGTTCTGATACATCCAGGCGATCAATTCTGAAATGCAACAAGAAAGTTTACTAAGAACACCTCAGTCACCTGGAATATTAGAATCAAACTCACAGAAAAGCTGGGTATCATCAACATAAGAATAACAACTAATATTGTGATTCCTAATAATATCACAAACTGGATGAGTATACATTATGAAACCTTGTAGATCTACAACTGAAACCTGGGGACGGCGAAATTGAAAATAAGATGCCATGGTAAAACTGTTATTCTCTCTCTCCCTCTCTCTCTCTCTCTCTATTGAATGAGAGAGAAACCTGTAAACATTTTCTTTCAGCTTATCTCCTACCATAAGCGGATGATGTCGCTTTAAAGGTGGTTTGAAACATCTGGGAAGTGTTGATAGGTCGAATTGACACTATGTTATTAACCATGCTGAAGTCAAAGAGAATCGCAAACATAATTTAAAGGTCCATGGCCCGATCGCTAATAGTCTCGTCCCCAGAACCCCAGATTTTACCGGAAGTGGTAAAAATTTTTGAATCTGAAAAAAACATACTATTTTTCTCATTTACCCTGTGAAATTTTAGGGCTAAAGGATGTTTGGCTTGGGAGTTATGAGCGAAAATGTGCGTCATTTTGGTCGACCAATATTAATTTTGCAGAGTACTCTATGGCGATTATAAAGTGTTAGCTCTCACATCAAACGGATTAAAATATCGTTGCAAAACTCTACAGATGGGTTTTTTTGGGTGAAGTCCCTTTTATCAAGATGAAACCTTTATTATTAAATCGGTCTATCCCCCTTTAGCTCCTACTGCTGCTTACACCAACAATAGAAACATATTGAAATCAAGATGTTGTGCTAGTGAAATGAAGAGTCAATGCTAATGCCACCTGTCTAGTGGGGGAAAAACATTGGGGGTTTCTACATTATTGTTTTTTCATCCAAAATAATTTGCAGGTTTGTTATGATAAGGAAAATATATCTTGTGCGCACATAGCGCCATCTTTTGACAGTCACTGTTGCTAATTTACTAGTAGCACAGCAATGCTAGCCTTGTTATTAGAGAGGGCGTACTATATGGAGGCATCTGATCTCTCGACGAGGAAAACATAATTCTGGATGTACACACAGTATAATTGTGATATCTTGTATTTTTTCGCATATTTGCCGTCATCGGTGTATCCGGCATGTCACTAAATTGATTCAGACTTTACGTCTCTATTCACATGTCGCTGTGACAATACTTTCTGGAATGATACTGAACTTGATAGTGGTACCCTGCAACCGGGCCTGCAAGACTCTTTATTTCTACAGTAAAACATAAATAATAATTCTCACCATTATTACTTGCTTTTATGTATGTATGTGTGTGTGTGTATGTATGTATGTATGTGTGTACTTACTAGAGATACATTGTGGGAGTATTTTCTGGTATAAAGAGACATTGTGGGAGTCATTTTTCATTGTGGGGTGGTAGTTTTTCTTCATTGTTGGAGAATTTTTACTAGAGTTACTATGTTACGAATTGGCCTATAACGGAATACACGTAATCTGGTATTGATGTTTATTCCGTAAAGAGTAGAAAAGGGATTTTTCTAGTTTAGTAACATATAGGCCTGCGCGCAATCCTCTTGGCTAATAAAAGTGAGGAAAACAAACTCTTAAAAAAATGAAAAAAAAAAATGAAAAAAATTGAAAAAAATCTTTAAAAGTCAAAAAAAGAAAAAAAGTGTCTTTTAGGAAGAAAAATCTCAAAACTATATAGGTCTTGAAAATCTCCTTATATAGTTTTGAAAAATTGTATTTGTCTGAAAAAATGTCTAAAAAAGTGTTTTTTTAAGAGATTTTTCAGTGAAACCCACAATTAGCTCTTGTAAGCATGTTGTTATATGTATGGTATGTATGTAATGTGTTATGTGGTGTGTATGGTTATGTTATGTAGGTAATGTATGTAGTATGTATTGTGTATGTCTGTATGTATGTGTGTTGTTGTATGTGTGTATTTATGTATGTATGTCATGTATGCATGTTGGTATGTATGTAATGTATGTATGTAGTATGTATGTATGTATGGTATGTCTTTGGTCTTGTCAAACCAGGAAATTAAACATGGCTAACCAAAGCTGTGAAAGTATTTTTTTTATTTTAGGTTCCAGTTAACTAATTGAGTTTAACACAAAATTACAGAGTAAATTTTCTTTAGAATTGTATTGAAAAAAGTTTAAGAGCAACATACAAAGGTTTATCGAATAAATAATCCACCCATATTTTAGAATTGTACACCAAATGGGAAGACGGTCAGCCAAAATATTTTTCTGATAAGAATATAAACATACAAGGTTTGATGGAGTAAGTTTTAGTACTCTACTTCCAAGGGAATGCTAAAGCGGCACGAGAAACAGCACAACAAGTTTGCCATTTAATCATAAGAACACAGTTGGATTTCCTAGCAACTCCAGTAAGGCACGTCAGACTTTAGATGCACATGTTTCACTTACATATTAATATAAATTATAGATTCGTGTAAACCTTACACAACCTAAATAACAAGCCCGACTAATTTCTTTCTTGATGGATATTTATAATGTGTGACATAATGTTCATATTCCTTCTTAGCCCCACCACCCTACTGTGGGTCCGACGTGTCTGTTATTCTCACGCAAAACCCATTGATACACATCGTGCAATGACGCCATCGTTCGGTTTTATTGTAAAGCATTTGGAAAATAAGCGCGACAAGAAGTATGAAAGGTTATTCGAATAGTGTGAGGGTCCCAATAGATATGAAGAATGCACTTTTAACCAATGTGATTGAGAACGACATGCATATAGGAGAGAGACGGAAAAGCAAAATAGGGCCAATTGTGCAAATATATACCCACATTTGGGGAGATGATGAATAGCGTGTGCCTGTATTTGTTTCCTAGAGCCACAAACTAGAGTTATTTAATTAGTTTTAGTGGAAACATTGTTCTGGTAAGGAAAACAAACAGACGGTGCTCTATATTTCATTGGATAGGAATTATCTGTGATGTGATTCATAAGTTAGAAATCTTACTGGTTAATGGTTATTAAAATGTTTTGAAATGTTTCGTATATTTGAGAGTAGAGCTTTAGGGAAAACCAAAAAAATATTGTTTTGGATCAGTTGAACAGACTCCCAGATGAAGTTGTAAAATCAAAAACAACCAGCCAGTGTAAAGGTAAGCTCGACAAATATTGTAAAGAAAATGAAAAGGCTTAAAGCGACACAGGCACATTTCTTGTAAAATACAAACAAATAATACTTAAAATAGCTGAAATGAATAGATTGGGACTTCCATTGAACAAAAAAAAACCAGTTTACACCAAAAAATATGATAGTAGCCACATAAAATTGCCTTAGTTCCAAGTCGAAGTTAGATGTTATTTTCATTGCATCTTCCCTTCATTTTCAGTCCAAAGATCTTCGTTTTTATAGTTAATTTTACATTAAACTAGTAAGGCGAGAACCATTATTATTATTATTATTTTCTTGCATTTCAGTTGTGCAGCCTAAGTCATTGGAATAAAACCACTCCGGAGTGGATTTATTACAAAATTACTTTATTTACACACAAAGAAACATTTTAGGCTTAATATTTCAGGTGAGGGTCGACACATGTAAGGCGATGCAAACGTGCAAAATCCTAGGTTTTGACAAAACTTGGGGTGCTCTACATGAAAAATGTGCCAGTGTCACTTTTAATCTATACATTATACCCGTCAATTATAAACGTTATTAAAATGTGTTTTAGGAGTATAACTTATATTCTTTCAAAATTGTAAAGGATGACATTGTTACTTGCTCTCTCCATTTCTTTCTTTCTTTCTCTGAGGGATCTAGTAAAATATTTGTGTGTGGCTTGTTATTTATGTTGGTATTTATGTGCTTGATTTTACGCCAAAAAGTATCACGTTCGTACTTCCTTGACGGCAATATAAAAATAATAATTGATATTTTTTTCATCTAACAATGTTCTTTACATCAGATCTTTACATATGTCACAAAATATCTTCCGCATTTTTCAGAAAAACACCACTCTATCGGGATCTTGCTCGACCTCTCAAAAGCCTTCGACACTATTGATAATCACATTTCTCTAAAATTCACTACCATGGGATACGTAGAATCCCTCTTGAACATCTCTCGAATTATCTCCAGGATCGGAAGCAATTTACCACCTTCAATCTTCACTTTTCTAACTTTCTTGACATTCCAAAAGCTTCAAAACACTTGCATTCTTTGCAGATGATACCAAGAATATTCCTTTCAAATACAGACATGAACACACTAATCAACAATTTCACTCGCGAACTCAAACATGTCTGCAACTGGTTTAAGGTAAAAAAAATAGCAAACTAGTAACATAGCCTGTGCTATTACATATTTTAAACATCAAACTCTATGGCCGTGGGCCAGTACAGATACAACGAAGCTATAGATAAGCTCTTTTAACTTCAAAAAAGTCCATCCGCATATGTACAAACTCACCTGACCTCTTTCACTCAAAAGGCACTCTGCTATTAATTAAAGACTTTGAACATCATTGACATAAACTTCAAGCTTCTCTTTTCATGTATCGCTACTCCATCGAGGATCTTCCGATTCATTTGATGGTTGCTTTACCAAAAATATTGCAATTCGTACAATTTTTTACAAGAAATGCTCATCATTACCAGACTATATGCTCCTTAATAATCAGAAACGCAAGAAAATATGCCTCCTTGAACAAACTTGATAAGGCACTCATGCACAGCAAGTTCTTCTCTTAGCGTATCCACAAGTCATTGGTAATGGTTTGTGGTGGTGTCAGAATTTATTCAACTGAGTAAGCTGATCCGGGGCCGCGTGTATGATACAGACGCTCCTAACATGGCCCTAGCACATCAAGTAAAACACCCAGTTGCTTCAAACATAGAAAGCACTTGATTTGTAATTATAATGGTCGATATCTCTTGCACATACCTGACATTATTTCTGATATTCTTGTATATACTTTACATGACATTCACATCGTTTACACTTAGTCTATCCTTGGCCTCGCCAATGTCTGTCCCTACAATGTCTTATAATATTTTTTTAACTGAATGCTTTTCCCTTCCTTTATTATTATTGGCCTGAAATGTAATGTTTATCCAGATTAGTCAAATCTGTTTTTTACCTTAATATTGGTCAAGGTGGAATCAAAGAATAAAGCCCCTAGTGGTTTATTTTCTTCTTCCCATTCAAATAAATACACATTGTAAGCTTTCACGGTTATATTATTACTATACATAGGCTTCTATGGTTATATTACTTTAACCATATTGTTATACTCTATTACTGCATTATTATCTCATGCAACATATAACTTTATAAACCTTATCTACTTGTACTGTATTGTATCATATTGTTCTCAATTAAATAAAACCTGAATATGAATCCAAACCTGAACAAAATATCACAGCTTAGATGTAAGCGAATTAAAGTAAAGTATTTCTTCTAAGCGTATCTCACACTTCATCAAAGTCATGAAGCAGGACTCCCCGTTGTACACTTTACTATGATTGGTACCCCTATTATCACTGCTAAGATATTTTATGGTAATGAACAACCTCCAGAGTATGTAATGTGAAAACATCTTGTAAGCCACAGTGGTACTAAAGAAGCGCAATGTGTTCTACTTCCTTAAGTCCTAGATATCCCTTTGAAATATAGTTCAACAAGTGCTGAAGGCAAAAGCAGCCAGGTTGTTCACGCAGAGTAACAGAGAAACGATTTCCATGCAGCGGGACTTTCTCCTGCCAAGTTCGCTATTTGTGCCATATTCCCCATGTCATTGCCCTAGTAAGAATTGATGACGACTGTAATGAATCAAAATACGCGAAGTGGTGTTGTTTTTGTCTATTCGCATACCAAAGAAGCGTCCCTCGATTCCACTCGTAACTGAGATATTCACAATTTACATTTTTACATACTATGCATGTTGCCTTTACAATTACATCGTGCTAAATTATTACACACTGACTGATTAGTAATAACATGCGATTTGTTCTGTCTCCATTGCCATTCATGTTGGTTGGTTTGTTGGTTGATTGCTTGCTTGCTTAGTAACGTACGGTCATAAACACCACTTCAAGCATTATGTCAACATAATCAATACCGCAGCCTGAACCAAAACATTGTACAAATAGGAAGTCCAGTTTTAGTCTGTCCCAATACTGGAACTCACTGGGACATAGTGATGCAAAGCGTGGAAGAACCGCAGCGCTAACCCTCCTTGCTTGTCAGTCATCTTGGCACCCGAGTACTGAAGAGTGAGTGACATTATTAACTTGTCAAACAGAAAAAGTAATTCAAAATGAAGCTTGCCTTACCTCATTTGTTCGTCCACTGAATGTCCACTGAAGAATAACCGCGTTTAATTAATTAGACTGATGCAAATAAATATCAAGACTTGTCTTAAAAGTTAAAGCCAAATCAACGTTAGTGAAGTCTTGTGGAAGCGCGTTCCATAAGGTTATGTTAACGACCTCTACAAAAAAAATCTGTTTCAAGATATTTCGCTAGCAAAGGGTACTCTTTGGACCTTGCTAGGTTCGGTTTGCTAAGTTTCTTAATACCCGACTTCTTTTTGTGAATTGTGACTGGACTTAATTTTTTGGGGATTCCTGGGCAATCTTTCAGCCTAGCATTTATTATCTCTGCAGGCCTCCGGCCCATTGAGTTAGTGACAAACTTACAAAGTTTTGTCCATGGAGGACTTTAAGTGAAATGCAATATACACGAATTTGGCAATATTCACATAAAGCTGATTGTTCTGCAATAAAGAGTGTAATTTCATACAAGTAGGACTCTGCCAATAATAATTCGGTAATAATATCTCCCGTTGAATCTGATAAGCTGGACAGACCAAGCAAAATGGAATTCGTCTTCCAATGAATTCAAAGTACACATTTTGCAAGTCTCTCTGTCTGATTATTGCACCGTTTATTCGCATTCAGTCTATGAGATGATAACCCTATCAATGTGATACAACGTCTTTTTGTATTCAATAACACTTTTCAAATAGTCTTCCATATCATAATTAGGTTTAATCTCAAGATAAAAACGGCGCTTATCTGAATGTGTTTGGGCCCTCCAATTTTGAAGATACGTATCTTTGCAACGTTGTTCAAAAGTGCTCAAAATTGGATGTCATTTTCAATACCCTGGTTTAGCCAGACATAACTGAAACCAAAAGAATTTAGAACACATCGAACTTTTGAGACCCAATTTGTTTTCGTTTGTGTTTCATCCAGGCGTTTCAATAGAGTATAACATTTATAAGGTAAACGACTGTTGCTCATTTTCTAAATTTTAAGCCAGTAGGATATCATACGCTTATAAACTTGTGTCCATAGTGGAAACCTTCCCAATTCAGCCCTTACACTGTCGTTCATTGTTGAATATGATACGCCTAAGACGTTTTTGCAATATTTAGTATGTAAAGTTTCATAGCTTTTACAATCATCTTCACCCCAAACTTCAGAGTCATATAACAGAATTGGAGTAACCATAGAATCAAATAATACATGTTCATATCAACATCAAGATTATTAATAGTTTGGGTGAATCTTTTGACTTTAAAAAGACCCTTTCAGCCTGATTAGCCAGAGTATTGATTGCAACTTACCATGTGCCTCTTGAGCTAATTTTTAAACCGAGATAATTGTAATAAGGAACTGTGTTGATAACTTGATTGTTATAAAACCATCTTTCATTTCTCTTAACAACACCACCATTGCGAAACACCATAGCCTTGGTTTTATCCAGGTTTACTTTGAGGTCCCAAATACCGTAATATTCACTCAAAGCATTCAACAAATGTTGTAAACCAATAGGGGAATCCGCCAAGAAGACAATGTCATCTGCATACATTAAACATGAAATATCAATATTATCAATTTGGATACCCCGAATATTTTTGTTATTAAAGTGGTCGATCAGACCATTTATAAAAAATGAAAAAAGCTGAGGGGAAAAATTGCAGCCCTACCTAAGTCCGAAAAGGCATTTATTTTTGTGCTAATCAGTGTGATTAGACCCACCTAAAATCTATACGCTTTTTCGATTCGTAAAATTAACAGAATTTTAACATTTTTAATAAAATAATGACACTGATTTTAAAACGAAAGCTAACTATACGAAACATTTAAATTAGTAAATGCAAATGGGAGGGAGAAAAAATTAATCAAGTTAAAATGACAACGTGATGTGCATTCTTGTCTGTGCACTTCGGGTAATTCATGGTGTTTTTATCTTGTTGTTGTTGTTCTCCGTGTTATTCACCTATTTCTTCAAGGTTTCTTTTTTCTTTCTCTCTTCATTTCTTTGTAATCTGTTCTTCTATTTTAATTGTGTATAAATCGCCTATAAAATGTTTAGTTTTAAGATCAAAACAAGAGATCGAAATTAAGACCGGGTTTTCGTGTTGATTAACTATGCGATCTTCAACCGGAGGGAACTAGAGCCTATCTATGGCTACATAAATTCGAAGGGTCGATGGCATCTTTTACCCCCCAGTACTACTTTATAGGACAACGCAACAGCTCAAACAGTTCTAAAGGGATATAGATACCTATTATTTGAAATTGAACAAATTACATAGAATGCAAAGTGTTGTGCACAATTCCTTGTAATAGTATCCGCTGATATTCATTGTTTGGTATGAACAAGCTGGGAACGAGGTTATATTAAACTATCTTGCCAAAGGGCATCCCAAAGCACGTGGACGTGCGCTAATTGGTACACTGGTGACCAGTGGTACTTCTATATCTGATATTCTTGTCGTAACTGTTACACAGCCTTCGCTGGAGCTAAATAATTTGCTGATACCGAGATTGGAAATCCGCCTTTTGTTTGAACAAATAATATATATATATATATATATATCCTTTAAAAAAATAATCGCGTTGTATAAAATATAACATCCAAGTCATGATAATAAACATGTGATACTGGTTTTCTTGTGATCTGGACAAAAAAAAACATCACACTTCTTCAGTCGTAGTTATTAACATGTGAAGTCACGCATTGCCAATGCGTGACCTAAATTAGCTAATAGTTAAATGCATTACACCAATATTTTAAGTGCAGTATTTATGGTTGCAATAAATCATTTTCAACTTGTTGAAATTCTGAAGTCTTTACGTCAAACTTATTTGAAAAAAGATTACCTTAGGCAAGAAAATGTTTTCAACTTGAATAGAAATATAAACACTTTAGTAAACATTTATAGCAACGTTTGGACGGATGTAAGTGTGACTGTAAGAGAATAGAATGACACATGTTGCAAAATTATGCACAAGATGACTTCTTAATCTATGCTACGTCTGTTACTTGTTGTACCAATCTTCTTGATTCAATTTTTATCGGATAATTTCCACAAAAAGGAACGAGAATCAGAATTTGTTTAATTTATTCAATGATTTTTAGTGGCCAGGTATAAATGATTAATGTTTTGATTGAAACTGACAGATATCATCAGAACGAGTGTCTGGGTTTGATGTTCGTTTGACAAGCTCTCCATACTTGAATATGTTCATGTTTGCAATCACAATGTTTTTTTTCTATTTGATGGGAATTAAGGTGAAAATAATAATTCCCGTGTTGTTATGTCCAACTACAAGACTAAGCGTTTCGCTGAAATGTAACGGATGTAGAGAAAATATATGTTATAAAAAATTGTGTTCGTCTTATAGAAGCCTTTTTCTTTATTCAGTACCGAAAGTACATCATTGGGCCTTGGTAAATAAAAAAGGTTAAATGTGTGTAAATCGCAATTATTTCAGACTGACCAGAATTACTAATATGTTGGTACTCGATGCATAAAAATGACTAGCGGTTGCCCGCGCTTCGCGCGGGCAACCGCTAGCTGATTTGAGTGGGAGCGGTCACTAAACGGGTTGATCAAAACTATCACATGATGAAACTTCAGCGACATTAATATTTTCCTCCAAGCCATCTCCTTTATTTGTCTTTTCGGCTTGTCACAAATTCCACACTTCACTAAGTGCAAGAGCTATTTTCCCCAACGTTAGCTATATGAGCCAGAGAACGTTTACTTTACTATACTCTGTCACTGACTACTGCCAATAGGCCAACCATTGAACTCCCACTCCCCAAGAACCCCCTCAGTGGCGTAGCTGTGGTCGGAGGAATGGGGCTACCCACGGTGGAAGATATTGCGGCAAAATCGAAATTTGTGAGGCAAATAATCAACCGTTGTGGACGCTACCCTTGATCGGACGATTTTTCCCTTGACCGGGCTGACTTTCCCTGACCGCGCTTTTTGCCACCCCACCGCCCCACCCCCCGAACCACAATGCGCCTATAAATGTCATCGGGCCACGTGCCCTTGGCGCCGCCTTTAAGGGGTGGTGAAATCGGCCTTTCGGGGAAAGCGGGGCAATTATTTATGGGGCAAATAGGCTGTGCAATGAATTCGAAAAAAATAAATTTAAATTAGATAACCGATTATAGGTCTAAATGGGGGTTTAAAAAAAAAAAAAAAAAAATTACCTAGCTCTTTTGATCGAGTAAAGCGGGTGTCCACATTTTCATTTCTCTCCCATATGTGTGGCAGTAAATATGTGTAATAGGCTAGTTTGGAGATCCAAGCAGCAATTAACATTTAGGCCAGTTTTAAGATTTAATAATCTAAATAGCCTCTGTGTGCGTATCAGTTATTGTTATCAATCACATATGGGAGAGAATAAAAATGGACATGCTTTAAAAAAAAGTGAACATGCTTTCCTTGAGCAAAGAGTATATTTACATTAACCCTATCATGATTCATATCAGTTAACTTTTCTTGCGTATGGTGCCACGAATATGATTTCATTTTTAGTCTTCGGTTATGAAAAAGGTTTCAAGCCAATTTTGGTATAGTCATCTTTTCCAATCTTTAAACAATTTCTTGAAAATTAATAAGTCCAATCTCCTCAACCTGAAGCCAAACATTTTTCCAAATTTTGCGAAAAAGGTCAAAATTTGAAGAAACAATGGCAAAATTGTCACGGTTAAATTAAATTCTCTGCATGGTATAGCTATTGGGGGGGTCCCTTTTTCGACAAAACATCACTATAGATAATGGCCCTACTTCCAGATTCCCGGAGGCACGTACGCTTCCGTCCCTACCAATCCAAACCGACTAGACCCACCACGTGCCATATCAATATTTTGTCACATATCTCCTAACACCAAAGATGAAAATCATAAAAGACACTATCAGTGATTTAAAAATATTTGAAATTTGCAGGAATAGCTTCAAATTAAGGATAAGTCTGTAGAATTCTCAAATTACCTTTTTCGTCGGGGGGCGCGCTGTAGGGAATTGACAGAAACGGTAATACAACGGCATGGTTCCAAAATACGATTCTCCATTCACTTACGTGTTGTAGTAAGTGTCCGAACGGACAGTAATGACTAAAAATCTTCTCCGATGCTGTCCTTATTAGGTTGCTTTGGTCTATATCAGTTGCAGGGTATGTTAGGCCTACCTGTACTTGTTACCTACAAGCAAAAATCTGATTTTTGATGATTTTTTTTCGATTGCTGATTTAGCAAATCCCCGATATTGTCTTTAAAGTGGGAATTATGAATGCAAGGTTTAAAAAAGTCTTAATTCATCCGTGTAAACAACTTCGCAGTCCTGTTGCAAAAATCAGAACAATGCCTAAATTACAACTTTGAGGTGATTTACTTTTGTACCCACTGCTGTTGTTTTTTATCTATTCTATTTTATCCCGGGGGGGGGCATTCACATATGAATTGGTATGGGCTCTCGCTTCCAACCCCGAGGCCATTCGGTGAAGATGGTATATAAAATTGGGTCTTTGGGGTGAGAGACAGACAGCCAAAATGCCCCAATATTGGTTTTCCGAGTGAAAATTTTGGCAAATTTTCCAAAAATTGAGGTCTTTGTGAGATTTTTTTGAAAAAATTTTTCAAAAAAATGGGTCTTTGGCTAAAGATTTTTACATTTCCCCTACAATAGTGTTCTTTGCATGGGTGACAAATGGTACATTTTTCAAAAATATGGGGTCTTTGGTGAGGTTTTCAAAAAAATATGGGGTCTTTTGGATGACAAGGTTGCTGAAAAGGGGGTCTTAACAGCCTACTACTTATCACTTCCAAAGATGGTAGTGCCCCCCCCCCTCACCCCGGGTACTGATATTTTAAGTAAAATAGGGCTAATACGGAAACTCCCCATTTATACAATACATGAGCCGATGTTGGCAGATAATAAGCTGTACCGATCGGTAAATGTTTAGAGTGTTCCCCCCCCTCCCCCGGAGTTTCGAGACGCCGATTGGAAAGACATATACGATCAACCGGCGTGTGAAATCATGAAAGGTAATACATTTGGACATTTGGCACCGGGGCAAATACTAATCAATTTTAACAGTACTGGCATTAATGTTTGGGCCAACATATAAAATTACGGTACGCTGCGAAATATGTATGTTTTAATTATTTTTGTTTTAAGGATTATTATTACAGTATGCTGTAAAAATAATCCGTAAAAAACAATTAAAACATATTTTGATGCAGTGAGTTATATGAGATTGAATGTGGAGAGTGGCCTATCCACAAATTCAAAGATATTTTTTACGGTGGCATTCTCAAAAATATACGACATCAAACTGTAAATATAGATGCGTTTCACTCTAACGAATCAGTGTTTAGACGTGAAGGCAGGTGTGTTTAAGGGTAAATGTTCGCAATTAAACCCTTTGTGTTTAGAATTAAAGACATGGTTTTAGAAATTAAACATTTGGTGTTTAGAAATTAAACAGTTGTGTTAGAATATTTGACATGTTTATAGATTAAACGTTTAGAAGCAATTAATCTCTCAACATGTAATAGTACAGTACGTAATATTACAGTATTTTGCTTTATTTCCAAATTACAAGCCAAATACTGTGTTTTCCTTCTATCATTTTTAGAGTATTTTGCTGTAAATGCACTGTCCAGTGTGTGAGAGTACCACATTATGACTAAAATTGCACAATTTGCAATACACCGTATTTCACTTTGGCATGTTCACACCCTTTTAAAACCATAGAGAAACATTTTTGCATGTCATGTTGCAAGAATCAGAAATACAATGCTTTAAAAATACAACATAAGAGATTATTTTTTTCCAGCTGGTGTTTTTCTCTTGGTCTCTTTATTTTCTGATCTTTTTGAGTAAAATATGACCAAATGAAACTCGGCCCCTTTTACAACGATACATGAGCCGGTGTGGACAGATAGTCAACGTACACACTATCCTAAAAAAAAAAATCAATGTCAGGACTTTTGGTCATCACGATTATTAACTATGCATAGCCTTCTATTACCTTTGTTTGTGGCAACACTGTTTGTTTTATCCATGATTTTAAGTCACTATTGACAATAATTGTAATTTGCGTACACCTTGTGAGGTGTTTGGCGCCGATGCTAATTTTTTGCTGTAGTAATTAGTAGTACCAACACTACTGACTTGAGATGTATCATGCACATCACGCAGACAAATGGCTATCTCTAACAATGACCGTCATCCTCCAAGTCACGTCCGATACCCTCATGGCGATTACCCAAAACCCCTACAACCAAACCCGCAAAAACCATCCCATAATGTTGTGGTCCAAAACCCATACTGCGGTCTCCAAACCGATTACTATCAATTAAAAGTTTTGTTGTCGTTATTTACACGCAATATTTTCCACATTCTTAATCACTTTTACGTGCCCCGATCCCTACATTACCGGCACAGTACTTTGCAAAAGGGGAGGCCTGGGAACATGGTAGCACAAAACCATTCGGTCTGTCTCTACCCTAAGGACGATTACCCACAAACCACGAAAATAACCCCCCGAAGTCATTTACGTCTTAAATAGTATAGATACGTTTAAAACTGTTTCTTTGCCATCCCAATGAATTTACATCACTAATCAGTAGTCTGAATACATAAACAATGAGCAATCGGCGAGTGACTTCGGGTAATATTATGGCCAAATCCACCTCGTATTGTGGTATCTGAGGTCACAACAAACCAACATGGCGTTCTCCACAAACCGAAGGTCAAATTAACGTCTTTAATAGTATAGATATTAGCGATTTCCCTGCTATTTACCGTAATGATGACGGCCATCTTGACAGACACAACTGTAACTTGTCAATAAAAAACATTCTTCAACACAATTTAGAAGTTTAGCAATCAGCATTTGCAACGGAAGACACACCTCCACTGATTGCTTGTTGTCTCATCGCTTCCTTGACCTCATAGACCCCAAATTTCACATACTTCTTCTGAAGTTGTTAGACTCAAATCACGTTTTCATGAAAGCCTTTCCATTTACACTTGCAAAATGTTCATCGCTGACTTAATATCTGACTGTTGATTGTCTATATTGTGTAATATTTAACATTCATAGTCAAAACGTAGTTGTGACACGAGGCCGAATGAAATTTCTTTACGAGAGCATTGAAGGCTATTACGTGTGCTTCTGAATCTGTGTAGATCTCATATTTGCTAAGGACATGAACATTTTTTTGGCAAACCTTTTTCTCTCCCACAAAAATTATCAATAAGATAAAAAATGTGAATTAATGAAAGAAACTATTTCATCTGAATTCGTAAGTGATTTGCGACTTTGTTACTTTATGGAGCTTCTCAAAGAAAAAATCTTGTTAAGACACCCGTTGTGTCTAAATCTCCCATTGACATATAGTTTTCATAAATTTGCCTACATTAATATTCATTACCTTTATGATCACAAACGGAATAAAGCGCAATACAAAGAAGGAAGTTTTAGGGAAAATCAATAGAAAGGATGGACGTGAAAATTCATTCCCCCTTATCCTCGTAGTTAGCGCATAGTAAAGGATAATTGACCGATATGTCTTAAACGTGGTTATCAAGGTGGTTTTTCATATTTTGTTTAACATAAGTTTGAATTTATTTTCGGCTTAAATCCTATTATTATGACAAGAATGTAAAAATTTGAATATCCATTATAACCCTTACTATCTGAAAAGGAACCATCCATTATCAGCGGATAAATTTGCCGTAACAGACATTATATATTCAAGGTTTCGTAGAAT
The DNA here is from genome assembly GCA_023653785.1 of Ophioderma brevispina. NCBI lineage: Eukaryota > Metazoa > Echinodermata > Ophiuroidea > Amphilepidida > Ophiodermatidae > Ophioderma > Ophioderma brevispina. The sequence goes on from JAMKCH010066436.1 coordinate 137,010, forward strand.
TATCGTTTTATTAAAATGTAGAATTTTGAATATTTCGTTACCCATATGTTGTCGCAGTAAGGGCGATTGAGTATTCACAAGACAATTAAATGAAAGGTTACTTCAGTCCTTATTAACCAACATTGCATTGCATTGTTTAGAAAAAACTGGCATCAATTAGGTAGTTAGTTATTGCATAAAATAAACAAATTAACTAATATGGATGTCAAGGAAAGAAACCTACAATATTGTACTATCTTTGGGTAGAAACAAGGAATTTATTCATATCGCCATTATCAAGTATTTAAACATATATTCCAATTCACTCAGAGAGTTTAAAAAACAAAGAGGTATCAGAGAGTACACCTTATCCACTGATTATAAAGTGTAATCTCCATTATCCACTGTTGTTACAATCGTTCCTTGAAGGTTAGATGCAATACGGTTCAGTCATAAAGGTTCCATTGGCTCGATCGCTAATAGCCTCGTCCAAGAAGCCCCAGATTTTACCGTAAGTGGTCCAAATTTTGGTATCAGAAGAAAGGTACACTGTTAAAAAAATGTCTCGTAAATTTAACGGAAAATTTCTGGCATGGCAGCAGTATTTCCAGTCAGTTTTAGGGTAAAGTTACAGAACTTTCTGTCAATAACGGAACTTTGACAGTAATTTTACAGAAATTTGTCTCATATTATGAAAAAATATGTTTTTACAGAATTTTTCCGTAATTGTTTAAAATTAAACGGACCAGAACAAAAATCCGAAATATTGCTGCCAGAAATTTTTGAAATATTCCGTAAATTAACATTTTTAGCTATTTTTTATGTTTTTTGTTTTTTGATTTTTATTGTTTTTCTAAAACAGATTTTTCCGTAAATTTACGGAACGCGGTTTTCATTAATTTACGTAAATTTTTAACAGTTACTATTAAATTCTCATTTACCATTTACCCCCCCCCCCCCCCGAACTCTTCCTGTTTTTACAGAATGTAAACATCCAACATCCAAATTGTTTTCAAACTCGTGGAAAGTGATTTCAGTAAGGGTCCTTTTCATTATTTCAATTTTTTTCATCAATTAATGTCCCCTTAATTCGGGCCATCCCCCTTTAACATTCAAATCAGGGACCTTGGATCCTTCAAATAAGTATTAACATGGATTTCTAGTTATAGACATATTCTTGAATTTTTCCTTCTGAGAGTCGTTTACAAAACGGTCATTTTGATCAATATAGGTAGGGGTATTGAAATTGTTAAAAAACCTTTTTAAAGTTTTAACGTTGTGCTTGAATTCGATTCCTCTTTTTTCATTAAATTTATGTGAAGCACACCAGCAATAATCCAATTGTTGGATGAGATATGGCCTATGACTTAGGGGAATCTTTTGGTTTTTCAAACTTACAAAAGCTGGTAGCTTAATATTAACCACCACTGCTCTTCAGGGCTTACTGATATACAAGATAGCTATCTAAGACTGGAGTACAATCACAGATGCGAAATCAGTCAGTCGTGCATTTCAAGTAATGACATTTCTCTTCGTTATATTTGGTGCTCCTTCAAAAGGAAGTAAAAAGTTTATATTCTTGAGAAATATATCTTTACCAAAGAACGACTGGTTCAAAACTTTAACAGAAAAGGGGATGCACTAGTTCAACCTATTCTTCATTCATTGAGCGTTGTTGTTAGTCCCATTAGTCAAAATCTGCCCTGTAAGTTCTGCTCTCAAATATATCATTATATAATTTTATATCATATTTTGAATTGTGATTAAAATCATAAAAAAAACAGACTTTAAAAAAAATCTGTACAAAAATAACATTTTTCTTCTCTTCTATAATTTGGTGATCAGGAGATTATATGAAATAACAATCTCCTTTATTAACCTTGCCAAGTATTCACGTTATGTAAATATTTCACCTTTAATATTTTGAAAATTGCGAACTATAAATATCACAATATTAATTTTAATCTCAGCAATATAATTTCATTTCATCTCTTATGCTCATCCACCGAAACACAGTTCATAGTTCACATAATAAGTTATTTGGTGTTGTTGATATCATACATTCATGTTCTATTTTTTTTATATATACTCTCCGCATATATACTTTATTGGCTATCAGAATAAGACGAAGCTACATATGATATCTACACATCCCATATCGACCTTTTTAAACAGGTAGTTCGACTTTTGTTGTGATCTTATTCACAAGCACAAAAGCTTTGTACTGCCCTCATCCAAAATATTATTTTAGAAATTTTTCTGCTTTGACGTTTTGCTATTCGGTACTCAAATGAAATAAAAACAAGCTTTATAGTTACATGTTATAACTCTGATCATCATGATAATAGCCTGTAGCTACCATTTGGATTTCAGAACGTGATTTTCGGCCAAAACCTATTTTGTACTATAGGTTGTCCAGACATGAAATTGCACTAAGACCGCTTCCACCTGGAGGCAACACGTTCACGCTTACCAGGGTAAAGTTTATATATCGTAATCAATATATTGATGTAAAAACGAAAGGCAGTGCAAATTAGAACAGTTTCCAGTGCACAGCACTATGTGATTAAAAAGGCAGGAGCTTTGCTGTGAAACATTTCAATAAAATAATAGTTATCAAGAAAAAAATATAAATTTCATTTACTCAATAGGAACAAAGCTAACGTAATCAAAACATACTTGTATCAGTGTTTTACCCACAGACACTTGATAGTCAAGACACGGAGTCAGGCCATGCGTGTTGTTGTTAGATCGATATAATACTCTTTGGCAGAATTGGATTAATTCAAGTAATCTACATTCAAATTATTAAACCCGTAGGGTTGGTCAAATTAATTTTGATCACGGCCACTTCAAGTACACTTGAGGCAGGCTTGACCTTTTTTCGTATATTTTGTTGTAGTTACGTAAGATTCTAATCACAGTAGGGCATGTACGTAGTTTATTGGATAATGTTCATAATAACATTAAGTTAAACGGTCTGCTTGTGGGGCTATAATTGTTCAATAGCCTAGGGAATGAGCAGACGTGCACTGGTGTAGCCGTACATATTTCGTTCGTGGGTAATCATAAAGCACTGTGACTACCATTTTACAGGGATTGTGTGTTGACGGAAAGTTGATTTTTGAAACAAAACTATTTTTAAGTAAACCTGGCACCAAAAAGTATCTCGGCATGTTTTTTCTGATCAGAGTATTGTGCCACAGTCAGACATTTTAAAATAGTTTTCGAAATATACAGTTTGTTGCCCTTTCATTTAACACCTCGCTTGCAAAAAGATGGGTGTGTTGCAAAAAATGGCTGAGATAGAGTGCCCGAAAGACGCAACCCCCCCAAACCAAAAGTTGCAGTTTTTGGAATTTTTCAATGGTCCTATGTGGTACAACGCAACAATAATTCTACTGTGTATTGTTTACACCAAAGAGGTTGTCCGAGCTGAATGAGCCGAGAAAAACTAACTTGCAATATTGAGTGTGGTTCCGAGTGTTGTGTGCAGACACTGCAATGCCCATTGAAAAATCAAAAAATTGCAACTTTTGGTTTTGGGGGTTTGCGTCTTTCGGGCGTTCTATCGCAGCCATTTCTACACTCTTTTTGACAAGCAGGTGATAAATGAAAGATCAAGACATATGCAACAAAATGTATATTTCGAAAACTTTAAAAATGTCTGACTTTGGCACAATGCTCATCGAAAAAACATGCCGAGATACTTTTTGTGCCAGGTGTATTTTGATTTTTAAAGTGGGAGCATTGGCAAGATTTCGCTAATAGACTCCAGGTTCCCACGATTTACTAGAAAGTATTAAGAATTGGTGTTGGAAGAAAGCTATATTTTTTCTATTAGCTGTGAATGTGAAATCTTAGCCACTTTGGTTTTTGGATGTAGTATGCGCGAAAACTCGTACCGCATTTTGGCCAACAAATTTATTTTTTCAGAGTCTCCTATGGGCTTACAAAATCACCTTTTATTCTCGTGTCAAACGAATTTAATTAAGTCGTGTGAAACTTTACAGATGGTGTATGGAGTCAAGGTGATTCAAAGAAAAAATGTTACGTAATTAAACGGTCACACCCCCCTTATTGCAGTTATTCTATTTATGTTGTTAAAGTATATGTTACCGTTGCTGCGTTTTTTCGATATTGCATTTTAAAAGGGGATGTATTGTTTCATTAATTATATAAAGTTTTGTGCCCACTATGGAATAGTGTGTAAATTTAAAATTAGTTACCAAAACATCAAATTTAAAGAGCCATTTCGGTAAATTTGAGGTCCTGGGGATGATGTACTTACTTTCGAACCACGGACCTTTAGTATTCACCATCGTACAAACTTTCTATTTTACAAGCATTGCTGGTCGAACAATAAGAGTATTCGTCACGTTTATCCTATGAATCTAGTAGGGTTTACAATTGAGAATCCTATTCTAGAAGTTTGGGCCAGAGGTGTTTGAAGTGCTGTTGGTTCTATCGTTTGAAGGGTGTTGACTGCCCGAAATGTTTGTGCCTCAACCTTCTGGGAAATATGTGTACTATTGTAAAATATGGGGTAACATTAATTTAATACAGGGGTAATTTGAAATCAAGTCAAATTGGTGTTTAAAATGTACACAATGTATTTAGCGCAATATAATGGTTAAAAAAGTTACAACAACGGCTAAAGTTCACGTCACCATGGGGCAAAAATCATCCAATTCTCAGTATTGCTCGAACTCGTGTCAAATGATTACGCTGGCCATAACTGAGCCTGAAAAGGCATTTTACGTCTTTACGTGGACAACTCTGTATACAATTCGGAGTCAAGTTTTGATGACCCCTAAGACCATGTAGACCCTTGTTACATTTTTGCTACTCTTTATGCAACCAAAATTCCAAACATTGTAAAATAAGGCAAACGAACGATTTTGACAACCACTCAACAAAACGGATCACTAAACTGGTAAGTTTGAACCCAGGATGACCTTGAACCTTACAGGGCTGTACTGAGCACACCGAAATACATTCGGTACATTTAAACCAATTTGACTTGATTTCAAATTTAAACCCCTGTCCTAAATGTCAACCCTATTTTTACATTGTTCCCTACATTTCGATATATGATTCCTAATTTGTTCTATTAAAGAACACTATCACACACGTGATTGAAAGATATTTGCAAATTTGCAGGAAAGCTTCAAAGTGAAGGATTAGTCTGTAGAATTCTCATAAGTTTCCCTTTCCAGCTGTAGAATTGAACGAAAAGGAAGAAAACGGCAGTGTTCCAAGATACGATTCTCCATTCAATTACGTGTTGTAGTAAGTGTCCGTTCGGAAGGTAATGACTAAAATCTCCGATTCTGTCCTTATTAGGTTGCTTCTGGTCTTATCATTTGCAGGGTATGTTAGGATACCTGTACTTGTTACGTACATGCTAAAATCTTATTTTTGATGATTTTTTCGATTTGCTGATTTAGCAAATCACTGATAGTGTCTTTAATTGTCTACTGGACAATGTAATGCAAATTCGTGTCACATT
>JAMKCH010066436.1:145000-173008 GCA_023653785.1 Ophioderma brevispina
TTTACTGCACCAACCGAGGTGCCAGGTATGAATTTTCACGCTGTCATAGGGAACTCTCGGTTTCTTTCACCTCTTCTAAAAAAGGTTTTGTTATTTTTAGGCACTCCAAGAAAGGAATACTTTAGTGGTAAACGGGATTTCTCCAAAGAGTCTAATTACTACAAAAGGACTGGATGGGTTGTGTATTTTATTGTGTCTAGATAATGGTTCATACCACAGAATTTCTTTAATCTAGCAAACTCGTTCACATTCTGCATATCAATAGTCGGGCATCATCAAATCGGACATTTAGATAATGGGATCTTAGAGATAGAGATGCTCGGATAAGGACATATATCGGCGAAGACTGATTTCTGCACAGATTAGTAGTATATTTAATACATTTCAATACTGTGGGGTATGCAAGGTCTAAAACTTTCTATTTTCTTGAAATAGAATGTCATCTCAATTTTTCTCTGAATATCAGTGACCAATCATTGTAAATCATTCAACATTGGCTACAGCAAAAAAATAGCACTGTTGACATTTATTGCCGATGCAGTTAAAAATATTCCAGGTGTTATCATTGCCCCGATTTAGATTGAGCTATTTTTTTCATATAAAGCGCAAAATACCTGTCCTCGTTGACAAACGAATAAACCTCGCGCTTATACTGTGCGTTCAATTAACTTTGGCCGTTTACTTCATTGTTTATTCGAAAAGGAAACGAAGATGAACAAAAGTCATGAACGTAAAGTTGTTTGGCAGACTGTACCCTAACATTAGGGCAAAACCTGTAACTTACATACGTAACACCATATTCTATGAGTTTTTAGATGGAAGAGAAAACCATTTGTATAACCTGTTATGAAATACAGTTAAGCTGGTACCGCTCATGGTTGAGATTATTTTTTTAAAAGTATTTTTAAAGTAATTTCAGTAATGTACGGTACCATGTTTAAAGTAAGTATATTGCATAAAGGATGCTTTACTTTTGTTTTGTTTTGTGGTAGATTGAATAGAAGTGGTGTTCAGCAAAAAGGTACGGATCTTGATTCTGCACAAAGATCCATATAACGTCCTTTAATTTTTTTTTCCACCTCTCAAAAATCACGGAGCGGACCCTTGCCCTGCTTTTAGAGGGAAATTGGTCCTAGATCTAGCAAGAAAAATAACTCTACCCTATCCGTTTTTTGTGGTGATCGTCAGATTGGTAGCCATTTTCCGAAAAGGACGTTAGAGATATAGATCACAGCTTTCCAAGCAATATTTCTTTCATGACTTTTGTTCCTCTTCGTTTCTTTTAAAATAAATGATGACATACATGGTTAAAGTTTATTATACTCCCACTAGAAGGTTAATTTATTTTTGAACGAGGACATGTATTTTACTCTTAGTTTGTGCTCTACGTCATGAAAAAAATAGTTCAATCTAAATCGGGGCGGTGATAACATCTGGAGTAAAACCACGCCGAAGAGTGCTTGCACTCCAACAAGAAGGATACAAACAAGCCAAAGTCGATGATTTCCTTCCCTCGGGATATCGCAGAGTACGGTCTGTAAAATCATTAGACATCGTCGAGAGGTGGAAACTTATTCCAACTTTATGGGCAACAGTGTACTTGAAGTAGCACGAATAAAAATTAGTTTTTAAGTAAAGTTTGCGTAATCAGTCATTTTTTTTTCCAAATTCAAAACTCACATTTTGTCTCTAAATTGCTAGTGGCAGATCATTTCAACACCTATATTACCGTTCTTTGTGAAAAACAGACAGTAAAGCATTTTAAAAGCCGTCTTGAAGATGCCTTTAAGACTGTTTTTGTTTACTAAAAGTGTCGGCTCCCGACTTTTAAACAATTCATAAACATTGCCATTTCTTGACAATACGGCATGCTAAGCTCAGTCACCTACAGGGGTCTTTACTACAACAAATTCCAATACAACAGAGGGGAAAAGTACTTTGATGACAAATAGGGGGCGCGATTTGTTTATCACTGAAAGTGGCTTTAAAATAAGAAAAAAACAACTATATAAGCGATAAAAACAGATTACAAATATATTAACCATTGGTGAAGATACTGGTGGCTACTGACAAAATGATACAGAGAAAACGAAAAATGATATCAGCAAAATGGGAAATGTATGCAGGGAGTATTAGGACGGGAATGGGGATGTGAAATCTAGTCGCCATGGCGACTCTTTGGAAGGCGGCAAAATGTTTAACCCCAAACCAGAAAAGCGGTAAAGTGTAATGACATGTAAGCGTTAATTGAAGGAAGACAAGACATAAGGATGACACCGGAAGTAAAGGCTCTAGTAGTGGACTGAAATGACGGCAAAATGCGTCGCTAATGCCGACAAAGGAATCATGGATCTTTGATATAGGCCTAGAGGCGATTATCAAATATCCGGTCTTTCGTTCCAGACTATACGGAATTATTTAAGAATGCTGCCTTTACCAAGATCACGGCCTTCAAAGCAAAAGTAAAGTTGAAGAAACCAGTCGCTTCCTTCATAGACAAGAACATTAAAGTTGATGTAGTAAACACAGGGTTTCGTGTACATAGACAGCTCGATCATGATAACTAAGCCGAAGACAATCATTTAACTTGTATTATATGAAATATAATTGTCATAGATCTACTTTTAAGCTTATACATGGTTTCAAAATGCAACAAAACTAGCAAATTAATGAAAATTTAACTAAAATCCAAGATGGCGGCAGTGAGCGTAGTGTTTTCAGGTGCTCACAAAAATAGTCATCAGAAGAAACCTAAGTGGAAGACGAGCAATTGGCATGTTTTATATGAAAGATAATTGGATAAGGAATACTTTAAGACTAAAAAAATGAAGATAAATTTGTCTTTGGTTTCAAAATCCACAAAATGTAGGAAAATTGGTCAAAAATCCAAAATGGTGGATATGCAATAAATGATCAGGGCCGAACCCTATGTAAATGAGAGCCATTTGGTGGGCGGTGTGATTGAGCGCCATTTGGTAGGCGTGATTCCATATGTCTAATTAAGATGCATGTTTGCTCCTTCATTGTTAAAAGGAGGTACTACCCGATTCTCAGCCTCGACAGCCCTTCTTTTCCACTATGGTGCCACATACAAAAATATGGAGACTTCTCGGGTTACTAGAATTACGAGTACCTCCAATCTAGGGCGGGTTTCTTAACACAACACAATAAGTTCACGTTAAAAGGTTATCGGATTCAAATGAAACTTTTGGAGTTAAGTGGTACTTTAATCTGCAGATGCGGTCTTGAAATTGGTTCCAAAGTAGTTTTCTGAAATTACACCTATCGACTATTCTGTAATATGTTCCAATTACACTTATTATCATCGTGTAATACAAAATTGTCCAATATCTCCATTTGAAGAGAAATAATTTCTTAAAAAATGCTTTATTATTTTTCCAGATTTTATTTCAATATCCAAAGAAGGACTAAGGTAATACCAGGAGGACTTTTAAAAAATCCTTAGAACCGTTATTTTTCTCATTTCTTGGACCTAACAGTTGCAATGGTGGCGCGTGGTACCTGGTCAATAAATTTTTGATATAAGAAATGCCAGATATCAAAATGAAACCACACGCCAATTATCCTTATTGGCCAGGATAATCTTCACCGCAGGCTTCATAATTCATTGGACTAGTTTATTTGGTCAATCGAACCGTTTGTATGTCCTCGCATTTGATTCAAACGTTTAATTAAAGAGAACTTATCTTGCGATAAATAGTGTTTTACCATTTACATACTATTCCTACTACAAGTACTGCTACTAACTACTACTTACGACTACTACTACTACTACTACTACTACTACTACTACTACTAACTACCTACTACTCTACCACTACTACTACTACTACTACTACTACGCCTACTACTATACACTACTACTACTACAATACTACTACTACTACGACTTACTACTACTACTACTACTACTCCTCCTATATACTACTACTACACTACTACTACTACTACTACTATATTACACTACTCCACTACTACTACACTACTACTCCTACTATTCCTACTACTACTATACTACTTCTACTACGACTACTACTACTACTACTACTACTACTACTACTCCTGCTGCTGCTGCTGATGATTTAGTTTTTTTGTTTTTTTTTAAGGATGATGATGATGGTGATGTGATGATGATGATGATGATGATGATGGAAGGATTGATTGATCCCTATTAGCACTAGATTTTAATATCCCCAATAAAAACATGACAGCTCCCAGATTTCGTTTAGGTCGGCGAAGGCCATTGCAATTATATGGTAGCTAGAGCGACATAAAAAACGGGGGTCGAGTTTTGACAAACCTCGTCGAGTTTGGCAACGCAATGGCGGCGAGTTTGCAAGTTTGGCAACGCTATGCGGCGATTTGCAAGTTGCAACCATGCCAGCGAGTTTGCAAGTTGCTAATGCGATTAAACGGCGAGAGTTTGCCAATCGTAACGCGATGACGGGAGAGTTTGCATGTTAGTAACGCCATGACGGCAAGAGTTTGCATGTTCGTAACTCGATGGACGGGCGAGTTTTATTTTGATTTTTATTTTTTTTTAATTTTTTTATTATTTATAGTTCCTATAAAGCATCTTTATTTCTTCCTTTGTCTTTCCCTTTCTTTCTTTTTCTTCTTTTCTTCTTTTTCCTTTCTATCTTTCTTTTCGTTACTTATTTCCTTTCTTTTTCTTTTTCCTCCTTCTCTTTTACTCTTTCCCCCTCTTCCTCTGTTCCGTTTTTCTCCCTTTCCCCCTCTTCTCCTGTCACTCCTCTCTGCTTATCCCTTTTAAATACTCTTATTCAGGCATAATGTTTGTCCTGTGTGTCCTGTCCTGTAGATTTTGTCTCGTCCCCTCCCCTCCCCCTTGGGTCTATCGTATTTAAGTATATCTCTTGTTACTTTTTTTATTTTTTTTAACCCTTTTGTGTTATAGGTGGCACGGCGACCTCACGCTCGCGTTTAGCAGAGTCCTCGTCCCTTCACCATGTAGGCATTCCAAAATACTGCTTTGAATTGTTTATCTGTAATTATCATTTATTTTATGTCATTTCATTTTCCCCATAGTTCTTAATATTATTATTTGGTATACAACCAATAGTTTGTACATAAGATTTATCATTGTTTTTTTTGTATAATACTGTTTTGTGAAGAGACAAAATAAATCTGAATCCTGAATATTATTATCACTGTTTTTATTCTAACATTATTTTAAAAATACACCGAATGTATATAATATATAAATACAATATCAGTTAAAAATAATAATAAATAATAAATAAAATAAAGATAGCTTATAGATAAATATAGTAAATATCTAAACGTAAATAAAAAATTAAAAAAAAACAAATAAATTCAATCGCCGTCAAATCGCGTTTCGAACTTGCAAACTCGCCTGCATAGCGTTGCAAACTCACCGGCATAGCGTTGCAAACCTGGCGCGGTTTGTCCAACTCGGACGTTTTATGGTCCGCTCTGCGTGCCATCCAATTAGGTATCTTGTTCCCCGTGGACACAAACACTTTGGCCAAGGGGTACTTGACTCCGCTCTAATTGATGCACGAGTCCCTGCACTTTTCTGCATTTTCCAGTGGACCAAATTTACCAAGACATTTTCAAAGATTTTTAATGTTCAAAAATATGTGTTGGTTTCCAACTTAGCATCCGAGTCCTTCGCTTAGTTCGAGGTACCTTGATATCTGAGATAGACTGATACGTAACACAGTATTAAAAATCGTCATTTAGAATTAATGACAGAAAACAATGCATACAAAAATCTCAACATGTGGCCCCTTAATTGTTAATCCTTTTCCTTCAAGAAAGCGCACATCAATAAACACAATGCCTTTTATACATTGTGAACTCCTTGCACCAATAATGTAAATGCGATTTTTTCCATTTTGTAAAAGGAACAAGTTGAATAAAGTCGGCATTAAGCAATTAATGGGTATGATTGAGGTCAAAATCCCCCTCCAAGCAAGGTTCATATCTGTATAAATCACTCAGGATGTGGTACAAAATTCCCACTGAAATTGAGGTAGAGTACAGTACAGCTCGTAACAATATCCAAAAGAATATGTAATCCGCATTGTTTTGTTTATTCATACAAATATTTTAAAAATCCGCGTGGCTGATACTAAATCGACTAAAAAACAACAAAATAACGAAAATAAATACCACAACAATCCAAGTATTTCGTTATTTAGACAAAGGGCAATTTGTAAATAGACTTTAAAATGATCTTTCAATTAGACTGAAAATAAATAAGAACAATTAACTGGCCTCAATTGCATGCTTTCTAAACTAACCGATTGCATTATTAGCACTTCTAGGAGTACTGATTATTTTTTCCCAAAGCCACTCGGCATATTAGGGTTCCGCTTATGCGAAATCCCTTAACGTAATCGAAAATACTTAATGCCCCTATCGCACTTAATTGGCTTCATACGAAAGGAATGTATAAATATCAAACTCCCAAGATATTTTGCTTCGAGCAATGTAACATAGAATTAAATAAAAACTCAAGGATAGGACATGCCCATGGCTGTACGTACGTGAAAATCGTTACAACAAGAGTAGCGAATGAAAACTGTTTACCTATTTGCAATGTACGGCAGTCTTGTTTTGGCAGATTTGCAGGTGCAAAAGTAACGAGCACTGTATGCACGAAGGAAATGGTGTGTAACTCCGAAAACCCTTCCATTTCCGAATGACTTCAAGACGAATTTTCAAATTAATTAATAACATGCGTGAGGAACAGCAAATATTCGAGATTAAAGAGTGATTAGAAAAGGGAAGGCAACCCTTCACTCTAGCCTGTTTCACTTCAGGAATATCGTGGCACATTATCAATTACAATGTTACAGTGGTGGTACCAATTCGACAGATAAACGTTATAGTGGCCGTAAATTCTAAGTCGACCCATTACCAAAAAGAAGAAGGTCTCAAAAAAACAACGAAAATCTCAAAAAAACAACAAAGGACTCAAAATAAACAAGCAAATGTCTCAATAAACACGTAAAATGTCTCAAAGTTATGGCGGTCTAGGAAATCAAACCAAAAACATTTCCAAAACAGATAAAGGCCTCAAAACACACAAAGGTTCGATATCAAACAAAAATCTCCAAAACACGCAAAGGTCTCAAAAACACGGAAAGGTCTCAACATCTAAACACAGGTCATCTCACTATCTCAACACTGGTCACAAAACACGCAAAGGTCACAAAAACGAACAAATGTCTCAACAACGCAATAAAATCACGAACTTTACAAAGTCTGAAAAATCACGTAAAGGTCTCACTCCGTTCGAGTTTTGTGGCCGCTCATACTTGCCAGATTGAATATGGTTGCTGAGAATTGCCCTCACCCCAAATCGGTTATTTGGGTTAAATTGTCCATGATAATGTTTGTAAACAAAAAATGGACAATCTGTAAGGTTCCTGGATAGTTCCCAGATTGTTTTGGGGTGGTTGCTGGTATATTCGGCTCCTTTTTTGTGTTTCAATGTTGTTTTGAGTATTACCTTGACCCCCAAAACGGCCTTTTTGTTTCAAATGGTCAAACTGATATCATCATTCTAAACAAAGGTGAATAATGGATGGTACCCAGAATGGTTTCTTGGTAGTTCATGGAGTTGTCGCTCATTTGTGTTTCCATGTTGTTGACCATGACAGGACCCATCGTCTATTTTGTTCATATGGTTGATTTGGTACAAAGTATAATGGATGGTTTGCCCAGAAAGTTTCTAGACTAAGGAGGGTTGTTTTGGCTCCTTAGTGGTTTTCATGTTTGTTGAGCATTACCTTGACCAAAAGTCGTCTGTTTTGTTTAAAATGGTCAACATAAAATTTTTTTGTGGTAGAGATTTTTCTATACACGAAATTAAAGCCAATATTATTCCTCAAATTCGATAAAATGGAGTGCTTAAAACCCGACACACCTGTTTTGCCAAGACATACCTAAGGATCTGATGTTAGCTGTCCAATGTTACTATATCCCTTTGTTCATCGTATTGTTGGTAGTGTTACAATACCAAGGTTTTCGTATGTTTTTTCAGACAGGCGAATTCTGTGTGTGTTTTGTCGAAATGCGTCTTCAAGAAAATTAAAATTTAGGTGAAGTTTACATGCAGAAAGTGATAATTGTGTACCCTTTAAATTCAACGCCCTCAGGACGCCTAACTTCTATTCTTAAAGCTTCAGCCAATTGGCGCTATTCAAAAGTAATCCCTTATTTTCACATGAGACTAGCAACCTTCCACTTTGCCAATCTTATTTGATACGGTCTTAACATCTTTTAGCTCGCCTCCCTCTGGGGCTTTTCCCATGAGCATGATGAGGCTTAGCCTTTCTAAAATGTTATTGTCGATTATCGGTTTAGTGCAAAATATATGAAGGCGCCTTTGAACTATGATTTAATGTTATTGTGTCTTGGTCGCGCAAGGTTTTTATCCTGATGGTGGGATTTTAGTATTCTACTGGTCAAGGTAAGAGTTTGTCATATGATGTTTTATTCCTTCAATGGAACGCAAATTCATCAAAAACATCAGAATGATCAGACATGTGTGAATTAATATGGTCGTCCACGTTTGAAGAGTTTTTTTTTTCATAAAAATCAAAATCAAAAAAAAAAAAAAAAAAAAAAAAAAAAAAAAATCTCAATATCCTGGGCTTTAAAATCACTGGGTTAATGAGGAAAATGTGACCTACATTTTAATGGAGAAAAGTGAGCGACGAAGTTTGCCCACCTTTAAAATTTTAGTGTATGGGTATAAGACTAGTTTCGTCGTTTTTCTTGACTTTTTTTAAACAGCATCGTCACAAGAACCAATCACATTTCTTCTGTACTTATAACCGCCTTAACTTTATTTCTGGCACTGTTTAACCTTTAATTGCTGTCTACAAGTATTGGTTTGCTCGCTATGGCTTGGGGCTTTGAATTTAGCTATTTTTTCTTAAAGTATGTCCTTTCATGGTTCGCTTCCTGGGCGCTTTCAACAAATACATCATCTCCCGAAGTTGTTTATGGTGACTTTAACAAAAATGCCTACAAATGAATGGAATGATTATTAAATTTAGGAAATATTTAAAAAAACGTGTAAAGCACGCATGCTAGACTTAATCTCGCGCCATTGTTTTTGTTTGGGTGCGATTGCTAAACATAATACAGACTGTAACAGTCAACTAGTTTAAAGTTACCTTAATTATATATTTCCAAAGATGAAATGGTGCCCTAACCTAAAAGCCATTGAGACCTCAGTAAACCTCAAAGATTCAAGCTTAATGGACTCCCGAAATAAGACTTTAAGGTTCAGCTTTGATTTGGGAGGAAAACATGCTCCGTCACTTAATGTAATTGATCTGAAACATATTATGTCACTTTAATTACAAAGGATCGGAGGAATGTCAAGGCACACTCTATACCCTGAAATCTGGACTAAAGTCTATCTAGCATGCCTCTTGGAGGGCTTCCTCTCCAGGCACCCCACATAGGTTTCAAATCTTTCTATCTGCGTTTCCATCTATTTTGCCTATCCCCAAAAGGAAAACAGTTTGTGAGCAATCGTTCGGTCTGATTCTGGGATAAATTGACCGTAATAGCCTTATTTTCACTGCTCTTTAAAAGAAAAACACTAGCAGCCAAGTACGAGCGGGAAACTTTTTGTTTGAATTGGGTTGCAATGACAGCCAGACAGAGCCCTTGAAGCAACTTAAGGATATAATACACCCCTGCCCTTTCCTGGGGGTACTTATTTCTTCATACACAAAGCATTCCGCAGTTGTAAACTTATGAAGAATCAAAAGATGGCCAAGCTGCCATTTTTCTTTAGAATCAGGATATAGGTTTTCAAAACCGGTCAAGACCATTCCGCAACATGTAAACGAAGATTTCATCCTAATGTCCTGTGTGAGGCTGAACTTTTCAATGAAAAAGACCTATCACCTTTCGAGTTAATAGTTCATCTTTCTGCAGAGAGCACTTTTTGTACATTCTGGTTAGTGACCAATTTTTTTGGTGTGCTCGAATAAAGCGGAAGGAAAGGTGTTGGCCTGTCTGAACAGAGTTTTCTGCTATGGCCAAATCCAACAGTTATTTTGTTTTTAGATAGTGTAGGACTCTTTACACCCATTGCATTGGTGCCGCGTGACAGCGAATGCTTTCTTCGAAAATAAAAGGAAAAATAAATATTCATGTAATGATGTGTCTTTGTTTAACATCAAATTCCACATAAACATATTTAAGAAAAAAATGAAGGAAGAATGTTCATGTTTATGCAAGAATAATGTGTTCGAGGCAAGTAAAAAACATGAACAATGGGCGCGGTGAAGTCGAGACCCATTATAGAAATGTTTTTTACTGCCGCAAGGACACATTATGCGGTATCAACATAGACGTTGCGACCCCTTATTCTATTTCTATTCCCTCAGAAATTCACATACTTGGGGACAACCCTATCCCGCTCCGTCAATATTCAGAAGGGTAACAGCAGGATCCGGCTAACGCTAGGGCGACTTTTGGTCTGCCTTTCGTGGCAAGGTATGGGAAAGACACGGCATCACACTTGACAACCCAAGCTCAAAGTGTACCCAGCCATTGTTATTAAAACCTTCCCCTAACGTCTATATAGCGAAATATAGATAAAGGTTTAAACTATTTAAGATCAACATTTCGAATCATAGCATCGGTAAGTGTTACCATGTAAAATTGGATCGTCTCGTTTCTAACCAGGGGCCACTTGTATTCAAAGGTGGATATGATGGCGTGAACATGGACTTTCAAAATGCACCTACACACTTTTTTTCACCGACTAAAAACAAGCTAAAACATACCCTACACAAGTATTTTTTATCTGATTATGACACCCTCAACAGGACGCAGTGCATGAATGTAAAATATACCTTTATTATTTTGCTTGCTTTAACTTCCAATTCCCGATTACAACATTTTGGATATTTTGATTTTTAGATATACAATAAAATTTCAGGGTTAGAAGAAAAAAACATCCCAAACTTTTTTTTTTCCCATTTTTGCTGCTTTTGAATTTGACATATAAAACCGATGTATACGCGCGTAATCGGCCTGTTGGAAAAAGACAACCCATTTTACGCGTTTTTCTTGTTCACCGCATCATATCCCCCACCTTTGAATCAAGTGCCCCCCCCCCCCCCGTGCGTTTCTGTCTAATAGCATGATAATAGGCTTGAAAGTGCTTTATTCCAAAAATCCTGGCTTGTTATTGCCAAAGACTACCAACAATCTCGCTATCCATCTGACGCTTGCGCAAGTAATTGATTAAACATTTTGCTACAGCGGTTATCGATGTGTTTACGCCTACCCCATCTCATGCACGAATTAAACAATTTGTATTTATACTCATTTATTTATTGGGCTTTATTAATTGCATGTGATACAGTTGATATGGGCTTAACCTGCATGGAGATGATTTGGTGGAAATTGTCAAAATGGCCTGTACTTCCGCTTCCTAGAAAAAGTTATACTTGCCAGGCGTATGATAATTACATCACAATAAGTGCTTGCGCATATTTTACGTAGGCTATAAACATGACAAACTGCTTGAGGTGGTTGACTTATTAACATTTCTCAAAGTATGACTTTGAGAACGAACTTTGATAATTATGCGATACGCTTTACCTTATCTCTATATTTTTATGTCAATCACCAAAACGTTTAACTCGGAACATTCATTCGTGTTTTATGAATGTTAACTTTAATCCAATAAAGGGCTAAATCGGGATACACTATAAAAAATGGAATACATTTATGGAGGGAATTCTTAGACAATTTTGAGCAAATCTTACCTAGTTATGCGTAAGACTTACTCCACTTAAACTAAGATTTTAATACTCCACATTGAGGGTTTTCTCCTTATTTACTCATTATTTTTAGCACGTACTTTTATGTCTAAGTCAATAAGTTAACATTCACAAAGAATGATAAAATGTACTGGTTGGATATTAGATTTCCTTAAAGAATTTCTGTGAAATCCATATGTGGGGTTCCAGAAATTCATCTCAGTTACAACATTGATAAAAATTCATGGCTAAGGGCTTGGTGGGTGTATATACGCTTATAGCGTGTATAGGTAAAATTCTGTCTGAGAGCTTTTGTTATGATTACCACCGTATGTTGTCAAGTTCATACGACATGTAAGATCCTTAGAGGTAGCCCAATAATCAAGGCTGAAAATCGTAAAGCCAGCGCCAGAGGAATGGATACATGATGATTATTGTGAAAGGGCTTTGATTTTTGTACAGCTGGTAAATTATTGCCAACGCAGCAATAAGTAGTATACTGTGCAAATGATGCTGGTTCTCATTGCAAAGATACTCATAGTTGCACAGGGTTAATGCCCAGGATGGCGGATATTCCACGTTTTGACAAGGGGATCAACCCTGCCATTTTCAACTTGGTATAGTAATAATTTAGATCGTTCTTTCTATAGATACAAAGGCCATGTTTTCTTGTAATTCAGTAAAAACCTAATATTTTCGGGCTTCATCAATTCTTGTTTGTCTTATAGTCGCATTGTAATTCCATTCCGGTACATGTACTACTCCCACACACTTTTGTCGAGAAATTCCCGCTAATTGATAAGTGTAATATTTCCACCTGATATCAGAGTACATCAAGGCCAATATTGCACTCTTGGATCGTGTGGTGTGGATAGATACCTTCCGAATACGTATAATTAGCTTCTCACTCCGAAAGAACGGCTCGCGTCCGATACGTTATCGCCCGGGGCACTCGACTTGAAAAGCGCGCCACTGCTTAATATAATTAACCTTGGTTGGGTCACTTGTATAGCGCTATTCCAAAGCACAGAAAGCTTGACCTTGAGCCAAATTCTCAAATTACATTTCATTCGCATTTTGCTTATAATCATTTCCTAGAAACTTAGTACAAGGACCTGTCAGGATAGCCAAATTCCTCAAATTACATTTCATTCGCAAGTTTGGCTTATAATCATTTCCTTTCCTAGAACCTTCGTACACATCATATAACTTTAATGTGAAGTTTTCTGATCCGACCTTTTGAAAAACACAAAATGTTCATATTTTAAGAAAATGTCATCTTTAGAGACTGTAATGGTAGGCTTCAATGGGAAATCACTTTTTTTATTATAGCAACCCCTTTCCCCCAAGACCTGAAAGACTTATTATCTTATGTGTATTGATAATATCTACTACCCTGGAATGGCTTCCCGTTCTTGGGGGGGTTAAACCATTTCTCCGTCAAGGTGCAAGAAATGAAAAGAGGCATAACCTCCCAAGCACTAATGAGGCCAGGCATGCTACTCAAACCAATTGCGAGTTCAGTAGCCTTGATGTGCACACTGGTACAACAGCGTACCATAGCATGTTTCTGGGTATAATAAATCATGCACTAAAACAAGAGGGGTGTAATTTGCTATGCACTGGTGAATGAAAGCTAATGAACTGTCGCCATGGAAGGAGGTTTTATTAGTTCATAGTGAATATATTCCATAGCTTTGTGCTTCCCTACCAGAACACAAGTAACGGTATACCAAAGTCCCTTGTAATTGTGTATTCATCGAACAAAACAAGATAAGTATTTGTGTATAGTCCAACAGATTTTCTGAGCTTGGAACCCATAGACCAATGACCCTTCTTTATAGTACTCTGCATCATCAATGAAATGCTGTTGCATAATATCATGAATATAAATCTCAGTGAGGTTTTGTAAGTAGTAAAACTATTACAATTTGGTATTTTTTTCATCTTTGTTTAGCTTGTTATGGAATATTTTTAGAAGAAAGCATGAAAACCTCATGAAAACCGAGTCTTATGTACATGCAATCTCGCTATACTATTGAGGGCGCTTCTCCGGTGCTTATCCTGCCAGTCCTTTGTGGTGCAATAGATCAAAGTCCCCATTAGCAAATGACAGTGGTTTATTTCCTTACACTTCTCAAAACATTCCCATCTAGACATAGTTCCATGAATAACCGTTTGTTAGTTTCGATATTCCCTATTTCTCACTCACTTCACTGGGCTATCAACATTCGGTCACACGCAATGCTCTTTCCCGGGTTTCCCCGATTTGTACATGCACGACCACGTGCAGTGATTGGTTGGGATATATCACCACACGACGATGCATTAATGCAGGGTGTGACTGTCGCCATTAGCACTTCGTGGCCGCGCGTTTTTGGTGTTTGAGGAATCTATAGCGTGGTGCAGTTCGCATGCCGTAGCGGTGCCCGGCGGCAACCTAGACTTCCTCTTATAGAAATGTGTTTTGAACGTAGCCGGAAGTTTGTTCGTGTTCCTGGTCTGCCGGCTCGGATTGCTTGTCAGTTTTGTAGGCGCTCGTCTTTTAATCACCAGTCGTTGGGTATGGATTCCGATTCCCACTCCTGTACAATTTTTACTTTTATATTATTTTTATTTATTGTAAGATTGCAATGAACAGTTGCCTACGAGATACGTGGTTTTGATTCTTTGGAACATTCGGCGGGCCAGAATCTATCACTTGTTTCGTTTTGGTGTAGGCTCACTTTCAACCGACGTGGAATCTTGGGGTGCCACAAAGGGTCACAATAGAATTCCGATCTTTAAAAGGAGCATTTCCCTTTAGATTGAAAGCATTGAAACTGTGCATGTTTTATCATGCAGATTTAAATTACAATGCGCTCTTTAACGCCAAAAGTAAATTCAAGTATCATTATGAAGGTTTCTGTACCATATTACTTGATGCCCTTCAGACCACTTTACGTGGATTTATTTTGCTAAATCAATGCTGGATTTTTTTGTTTAAGACCTAGTGAGTAATATAAAATTTGCTCTCGCAGCTCCGGGATTCATTGGGAATTGGACAAACAAACCAAAACAGTTAATTTGTCCTCCCCCGAACGTGAATCATGACCGTCCCATATGCAGGAGCAGAGAGATGACATCTCTCCTCCAATACACCCCGGTGTTGTTATGTGTCGACGTTCGTACGTTACGGTGGTACGTGGTGAATGGATTCGTGTAAATGCAAGATATCCTAGGCAGGCGAAATCCACGTGGATACTATAGGCGTAAAACACTATTTTGTAGATGTGGGATTATGTTCGTTTGTTTTTTTTGCTTGTTTGTTCTTAAATTGTATTGAATTTGTTTGGTTGTGTGTGGGCCTTTGTAATAACATTTGAAGCAATGTGCAGCGCAGCAGAGTGTTTGATAACTGTAAACAATATCAGTACTGTTACAAAATAATTGATTCTGCCAAAACAAGAAAAAATGAATGTAACTCCATTGCTTCACACGCCTCACAAAACGAAGAGCAAGACGCACATCACTGGATAGGACCAAATCAGCAAATGATGTTTACTTGTACAAGTTTGCATACAGGTTGCGTACGACAGACATGCTGTGCAACTTCTTAAAACTACCAGCATGGTAAGTTTCCATTGGTAGTCATATTAATCATGCCCTTGTGTATAATTAGAGCAAATGTCATGACATCGACCCAGTCAAGCCATATAGGTTATTAAAGGCCCATCTGTTTTTTTAACCCATTCCAATGGGATTTACAATTACCGTTAACATAATTCGGCCGGGTCGGTCGGCATTATTCGGCCATTTTTGCCGATTGAGCGAATTCCAACGCCACGGGTGAGATTCTAGCCCCAACTCAATGCTCCAACATAACCATTGCTTTACATCTCATAGACAAACATTCACATTATCTACTTCAATCACAAACTCTGAATGTTTTCCATTTTGGAGTTTGTTATGATGGTTTAAAATCAGTTATTCTACACTGGCAAGACCACCGCCCCGAAACTCATTGTCCTACTCAAGAATGCGCATAGCATTCATTATCATTGCAAAACGTCGTTCACCAGAACTCACCTCTGTTTCCCTTGGACCACGAAGGAACTTTATTTGAAGATTTCCATGGATTATTCCAACTGGAATTTATTGACTTTGCATGCTGTCATTTTGGAGTCTTGCTAAGAGGATTATAGTTGTTGAACTGCAATGCTTCCTTTATTCGGAGATTGGTGGACATAATATTGTAAGATCATTAAGGACATTAGAGTGTATCATATTGAATTGTAAATGTGTTTTGGAGATCCCATATGAAGTAATCAATTTGATACAAGTCATATAAAATCAATGTTATATATATAATACAGATATTTTGTGCACAAGACCCATTTGTTTTGTTTAAAGGGTATTCGGATATGATAGGTGTGTCCTATACATTATTTACCACCGAAGCATTTCTATTGTTGTAGCATATTTCAATTAATGCACAATTTATTAAACCGAATATTTGTTTAATGTTTACAATCAATGAATCAATGTAATTGGTTATGATGTTGGAACATTTCGGGCCAGAATCTTATCTGTTTCGTTTGGTGTTAGGCTCACTTTCAACGTGATCATTGGGGTGCCACGGTGACAACAAAGGGTCACAAAGATTCCATCTGTAAAAAAGGCGATTGCCTTTAGATTGAGCATGAAAACTGTGCATGTTTGTAGTCAATGCTAATTTAAGTACAATTGCCCTTTAAAGAAAAGTAAATTCAGGATCAATTATGAGGTTTCTGTACCATAGTACTTGAGGTGCCCTAGACCACTATACGGGGATTTATTTTGCTAATCAATCTGGATTTGTTTGGTTAAGACCTAGTGATTAATTATCAAATTGCTTCGCAGCGCCGTGATTCATTTGGAATTGGACAACAAACCAAACAGTAATTTGTCGTCCCCGAAAACGTTGGAAAATCATGACCGTCCCATATGCAGAGAAGCGAGAGATCCCTCTCTCCAATCACTCCCGTGTTGTTATGTGTCGACGTTCGTAATGGTACGGTGGTACGTGGTGAATGGATCGGAAATGCAAGATATCCTAGGCAGGCGAAAACCGAAAATACACGTGTATTACTATAGGCTTAAACACTATTTTGTAGATGTGGGATTTGTTCGTGTGTTTTTGTTTGCTTGTTGTTCTAAATTGTATTTATTTTTTTTTTTTTTTTTTGCCTTTTTAAAACATTGAAGCATGTGCAAGCTCAGCAGGAGGTGTTTTAAACTGTAGCTGTCTTAAAAACAATATCGTACGTTAGCAAAAAATAATTGAGGCGACAAAAACAAGAAAAAAATAGAATGTAACTCCATTGCTTCACCCGCCTTCACAAAACAAGATGCAAAGACGCAACATCATCTGGATATGATCCAGAGATCAGCAAATGGAGTTACTGTACAAGGTTGTGGGGCATACAAATGTTGCGTAAGCAGACATGCTTCAACTTCTTAAAAACTACTCAGCATGGGTAATGTTTCATAGTAGCATATTAATCATGCCCTTGTGTATAATTAGAGCAAATGTCATGACAATCGACCCATGCAAGCCATTAGTTAGTAAAGGTCATCTGTTTTTTACCCATTCCAATGGGATTACCCAGTTAACATAATTCGGCACATTTTGTGCGAGTGACGCGATTATCAGAACGCACGGGTGAGATTCTAGCCCAAAATCATGCTCAAGACCATAACCAGTTGCTTTATTCATAGACAGCATTCACTATTATTATTCAATCCCAAACTCTGATGTTCATATGGAGTCTGTTATGATGTTTAAATTAAAATCAGTTATTCTACACTGGCAAGACCACCGCACCGAACCTCATTGTCTACTCAAGACTACGCATGTCATTATCATTGTCAACGTCCAGTCAACCAGAACTCACCTCTGTTTTGTTCCTTGGACCACACGAAGGAACTTTATTTTGAAGATCCATTGATATATTTTCCCACGGATTTATATACTTTTTCATGCTGTCATTTTTGAGTCTGTGCTAAGAGGACTGATCGTTGAAGAACTGCAATGCTTCCTTTAATTCTAATTCTGGATATGGTTGAACATAATATTGTAAGATCATTAAGGACAATAGAGTGTATCATTATTGACTTTTTAAATGTGTTTTGGACATCCCAATTATTGAAGTAATCAATTTGATTACGTCATATTAATCATGTTAGTATATATAATCCAAAAGATCATTTTGTGGCACAAGACCCATTTGTTTTTGTTTAAGAGAAGGGGAATTTCTGAATATGATATGTGTGTACTATATCATTATTACATACACCGAAGCCTTTCTATTTTGTTTAGCATATTTCATTAATATGGCACATTTTATAAACCGTAATATTTGTTATGTTTACAATCATGAATCCATGACAATATAATGGAAAACTTAAGTGGTAGCTGGACGTTTTATTTTTCAAATGACATCGTGACTCATTAAACGAATATCATATGCCCCTCTTTTCTTTCACCTAATCCATCGGGATTAATTCCTGCAAGCTATACCCCGTTCTCTTTTAACCTCCGCACAGTTCCTCAATGTGGTCATGTATCTAACTTAAGATTTAACCTCGGGCAAAGCCAGGTGAGGTTTAATAAAAGTAAAAGCAAAACTGATCCGTAGAAGAAGGGAGACATTGAATGCAAATTTACAATATACGTGAATTCCTCAAGGGAACTACCAATTGAAAATAGAACTTGGTGCCTGGCCTTTTCCTTGTCCGTAGATGTTTCGAAGCCACTTTCCATCAACTTGCATCACTCTTTATTTCCTACGCGTGTCTTCGTAATATAACACGCCTATTGGTATCCTACGACATAACCCGAACCCGGAACTCGAAATAGGTGATAGTTTCACTTTTAATAAACATTCCATTGAATGGATATTTTGTTTCCATTGAATTGCCTGTAGTCCTGTAACCAAGCCGCTAATTCAAGCGATTCCTGTACAGTTTTTTTTTCTTTTATAACCCGTGCAGCAGCTTCAAACGAGGCTAACTTAGCTGGCGACCGATTCTATCCTCTTGGAATCACGGGTGCTAAATTCAAGTTCGCAAATAGGAGCCTATTAATCTAAAAGATAAATAGTGGTTTACCATAATTATTCCATTGTAATGTCATAGCATGGCACTGTTCCATAACATTAGAACGTAAAACAACAGGTTTATCTGTATAACACGGGTATACAAATAATGTTCAAATGTTCAACTTCACAGGCGAAAATATGGAGGACATTAGATTTGAAATGAACAGAACATAATATCAAAATTTATTGAATGTGAGTATCAAGGTCTTCCATAGATTAGCGCTCTTTCATGGAATATACGTGTACAGAATTCTTTTCCAATGGGGAAAAAGAAGGTTATCAAGAGCTGTCATAGAAGTTTTCCCTCTTGTATTTTGTATTTTCTGTCTGTAAACGACAGAAGTACAACACAGTTGCCTATGGGGAACCGTGATACAAAACATTTGCTCTAACATGAACACGCAACGTCAGAATCAACTGAAATGTGGGAAATAACCTTTTCTCGTGCATATTTTAGTGAAATATGATGTGCTAAAAAAACAATATTGTGAATTAAATCTATTATCAAACAATTTCTAGCTCAAGTCGTTCGGTTGCGCCTGATGAAGTCCGAAGGGGTCAGACGCAACAACAACATAATAACAAGTTCGAAAAATCAGTTTCCCGAATAGATTTAATTCAACAATATTTCATATCTCCTTCATGAGTATTGTTATGAGTATTATTTGTCTCAATTTTATTTTACAAAAGATTTCTCACAGGACAATTTTTGTTTACTATACAAGAGAGAACGGGGGAATACCCTAGTTGTTTTTGCTAAGTGGCACCTGTGTTAGATTGAACAATAGGGGAAGTGGGGATTCCCCAAGAGTGCTAAACTTAGTAACTGACTCAGCTTTGTTTATGCTTTAACAAGATCAAAAAGACATTGCAAGATCTGGGAATTCCCCCACAAAGTTATATATTGAAGGATGTATTTAGATTGTGAATCTGATTTGATGGTTCAGGTCATGTTTATGGGGCCATAAGAAGATGTATGGCTATTTTTAGACTTGATTGTTATGTGAAGTCAGTATATTAGGAATTTTAGGCTAAGTCTCCCGTCAGCAGTTGCAATCATCTATACAGTAGGCTGTATCTAGTTTTATCTACAATAATATTAATGGTAGATTTGAGCTCCACACAGTGCCATGATTTATTATATTTTTAAGGAAAAAAAAAGTGGAGGAGAGTAGGATGAGGGAAGGAGATGATATGATAAGGAATTCATTTAAGCAGAAGGTGCTGTAAGTATCTACTGCTACTGTGTCGTCTTTGAAGCCGAAAGTGCTGGAATCAAATATGATTCCAAATTGTGGACAGATAGAAATCGGGTGATTATCTTGGACTGATATACGTGGCTTTATATCGTCGAGGGACTTAATTTCACCTTGTCGTTCTTGAACTGCTGACAAGATTACCTTCAGGACTGAGCAGATTCCTGGGAATATAATCCCTGAGGAGTTTTGTATGAGCTTGTGCGCTGTCATTTTGGAGTCTTCCGCTGTTAGGACTTTCTCATCGTTGAACTGCAACGCTTCCTTGTGGACAATAGTGGTCATTCTGTGAGGCAAAATGTATACATGTAACCTTAAATATTGAGTGTAATTTTATGTAAGTTGTGTTGAGACATACCAAATTCTTGAACCAAATCAAGTAAATATCATTAAAACTGTTTTATTATATATAATTAGATCATTTGTGCACCCATGCTCTTTATTTGTGTGTGAAATGTATTTCTGACCTTAGACGCCTACGAGACGTCATAACAGATTTGGGGTCTCGTCGCGGGAATTGAATTGAGATAAATTTGAGCCTTTTTGTCAGAATTTACCCTGAAAATTGTGGTATAATATTGTAAACATTGTGCACATTTTAGCATACAAAATTTTGGTGTGTATTACTTACTACCATTGTATTTTGTTCAAGTTATATATTGTGTTGTAGAGTACATCACAATGGATTTTTGATCCAGAATGTTCATAGGGCAACATACTTGGGAGAAGTTTGATGAGCTAAGAAAGAGCCTGAGTTAATGAAACGAGCCAAGCCTTTAGGACTTGAGGCAAAACATGCCATGAGAAAACAGATCATCATAAATAGTTTGATTGAAAAAAATTTGGTCTCAGGAAGATGTTTGGGATGTTCATATTTGAAAATGATAGAAGAGGTTTCTGGAACAGGGCAAAAGTGATGCATTCAGATAAAAGAACTTGAAATTCAAAAGGACTTGGAAATAGAATTGAACAAAGATGGGGGAAATGGAACAAACACAGAAAGAAATGGAACAAAAACAAAAAGAAAAGGAATTTGGACATAAAAATGGTCAAAATAAATGAGCCAAAAGAGATGTAATTACCACAGCAAATGGAGATGAAAAGAAAGAGCTTGAAGCTCAGATAGAGTTAGAAAAATGAAACAACGGCTAGCTTCACCTCAGACTCTTCCAAGAAAATCTGGTTTTGATGCGGCGAAAATTTCGCCTGGTTCCAAAATTCAAATTGGTTGCCAATAGCTGAAATGGCCACGGATCTTGGACCTTGTTACTACAGTCAGTGTTCATTGTAAAGCCCGAGAAATATATTCGGCCATGTCATTAGATAGATGTAGTGAATATGACGAGGTTAAGCAGCAGGGCTCAAAGCATATGAATTGGTGCCAGAGGCATATAGACAAAAATTCAAGGGTACCAAAAAAGTATGACGCAGACCCATGTTTGAATTGTGCTCGTTTAAGGAACAAAATGTTTGATCGCTGGCTTCTCTCAAGAAGTCGGGGGGGGGGCAAATTTGGTCAACTTATGGAGTTGATGTTAGTTGAAGAGTCAACAGTGTCGACACAATATCCAGATATCAAAACACAATCGGATGAAAACAAAATGACATTTGCTGAAAGCAGCCGGAAGGCCGACGATTATGCATTGACACACAAATTAAGTCATACTAGTAGGCCTAGCCAAGATTTACTAGGTACACCCAATACAACAATAGTCGGGTTCTAACAAAGCGCTCATGGTAGCACGCAGGAGGGGAAATCCCCGTCAGGTTTCCCCTGAAAAGGGGAGTAAAGACCATAATGGTGCTATCAGAAACATGGGATGGGACCCAAATCACAGTTCACGTGCAATCTCTGTAAGAAGCCAGGACAAAAAAGGTCACGCACGGTTTGGGAGATACATGGCTATCCACCCAAAGGGAGGGAGCCAAAAGTGAGTCACAACCAATAGGTGGTGCAGTTACGTTTGAGGTCAAAGGTCATTTTCTTCGGTTCAAAAACAAGAATCCCACAAAAGGAATTGACACAGGGGGAAAAAGTAAGGATGCCTTAAGCCTTTTTTTTTGGTAGGGATTTGGGCACTTTCACTTTCAGGTGATAGTTCAGATCCAAAATCCATTAGATCATGTCGGGACACGTGCTGCGCGCGTCCAATATATTGGAAGATGCACTTCATTTGTATTGGAGAGTTCCACAGGAACGAGTGCATTGATTCATGGATAGGTAATGGATTGTATAGTGTCCCTCTTCACCAATAATTGTGAAATCAGACTTGGTTTCTTCTGGAACTGTCACAATTTGGTGTTAGACAAGAACTCTCCCAGTTAAAGGGGTATCGATGTTGTTAGGGAAATGATTTGGCAGGGGGAACGTGCTCCCAGATCCCATAGTTTCCCGGTGCCCTTACGTGGATCAATTTGATGATGGGGATAGACTTTTCCCAGCACGTGCATTAACTAGGTCAATGACCAGAAAAGCCTTACAGGAAAACAGTGAGCATGTGATGCTCAAAATAACCTTCTACACTGGAAGAAAGGAAGAGCGTCGAGGATGACTTGTCCCAAATTTATAAGATACTTTTTTTCAAAATTTGAGAATTTTGGAGGTCATCTTCCCTCTTCAGGGGAGAATAAATTCCCTGTTAGTGAAAAATCCAGCCTCTGAGCACAACAAAGTGACAAGCTGGTAAACATGAAAATCCATTCCGCTGAGAATGATAGAGTTAGGGACTTGTAAAGGAGACCCTTTAAGCCATGAAACTGGTAAATGATCAGCACAACAACGACCCAGCACTTAGGAAATTGGTGAGAGGGCATTGACGCGACAGTAATCCGGCCAATTCCTGTATTTTCTTCTCACGCAAAATGGGGTCCTCATGAGAAAATGGCGGCCCCCCGATGCACTTGTAGATGAGGAATGGAAGGTCGTGCATCAAATTGTAAGTGCCAAAGATATACCATAGGAAGTTATAGGCATAGCCATGATAGTCCCATGGCAAGACACTTAGGTGGAGAAAAACACATGACAGAATAGGAGTCATTTTGGTGGCCTACACTCATGAAAAGATGTGTCCGAGTATTGTAAGACTTGTCACACATGTCAACTGGTGGGGGGGGCGCCCACTCAGAAAATTCTATAACTGGCTCCTGTGCACCAATCCATCATTTGATGAACCATTTAGAAGGGTGTTAATAGATTGCGTAGGACCACTTCCAAGACCAAGTCGAAATCAGTATTTAACTGCCATCATGTGTGCTCCCAAAGATTCCTGAGGCTATACCCTTGGGAAATATTAGGGCACAGAATATAGTGAACGCTCTAACAAAGTTTCATTCAAAACCCATAAGGCCTTCCAAAATCAATTCATCTGATCAAGGATCAAATTTTCATGTCATGATTTCTTTTCCACACGTTATGGGATCAGTTGGCAATTTCCCAGTACAGTTTTCTTCAAGCATACCAACCCAGAATCCAGGGCCCTAGAAAGGTACCACCGAAACATGAAAACAATGATCAAAACCTATTGTTTTGTAATTTGAGAGGGATTGGGATGAGGGGAGTTCATCTCCGGTTCTTTCTAACATGGAGGCTTACAAAGTCATTCGGATTTAGTGCATTTGAGTTGGTGTTTGGTCACAAAGTTAGGGGACATTGAAACTACTACTAGACTAAAAGGTGGTTGTGTGAAAATACTGATGTGAATTTGTTCGACTATGTGTCTCAATCCAGACACAGGCTCCAAAGAGTTACAGAAATTGCCAAAGCCAATCTATCTCAACAACCAGGCAAATTGAAACTGGGTATGACAAAGGGGCCGGAGCGAGTATTCAGGGGCCTGTGGACAGGTTTTGGCACTTTTTTTCCAATCCAAGGGCATCCTGTGCAAGCCAGTATTCTGGACCATAAATGAGCTTGAGAGCAAGTGGGAGACCTGTGAACTATGTGTCAAAACACCAGGTAGACGTAAAAGTCGACATTATGTCACATAAATTGCTCCAGAGTAATAATGAGAGAGGATGAATAAGTTCGCCTGCCGTGTTGTGGTTTCATCCAAGTTTATTGAGGAGTGTACAAATGGTTGAAATCACAGAGTCAGAAACTGAAACAACAGCACTGTAAACACCAGAAAATGATTATGGGATGGGTCCAATGGCCCAAATCGACAGATACTTTCCAATTTAGACAGAACTAGGTCACCTCCCACAAGGTTCAACAAAGTGAATTGAAAGAGTTAATTCATGAGTGGGAGAACTATGTTCCTGATGTCTAGTGAGACACATGTCATAAACCCATGACATAGATGTAGGGGACTCCGAGCCCTGTAAGCAACATCCTTATAGGTGCACCAATCAATTTTGCACACATATCAGGAATGAGGTGAAATACTGTTAGACATGGAATAGTAGAGCAAAGCAGTAGGGAATGGATTTCCCCATGTATTCTGGTTGTCCCAACCCTGGATGGTTCATTTCGTTTTGTCACAGATTTTCGAAAGTCAACCTCTGTTCCAAAACTGACTCATATCCGATCCGACGGATTGATGATTGCATAGATAGAGTTGGAATGCCAAATTTGTTAGCAAATTGATTGTTGAAGGGTATGGCAAGTTCCCCCCCTCCACTGACCGTGCCCAAAGAAATTTCAGAGCCTTTTGTACGCCCGATGGCCTAATACCATACAAAAGAATGGCCTTTGGTCTCAAAAAATTCTGCGCAACATTTCAGCGATTAGTGAACAAGTAGTTTGCAGACATAGAAAATGTGAAGCCTATGTCGATGATCTCCTTGTGTACGGTGAGACATGGGAAGACACACATGAGAGAGCTCCATCAATTGTTTTGAGAAATTACTCAGGCAGGTTTAAACGTTGAATCTGGTGAAAAGTGAA
This sequence comes from Ophioderma brevispina, assembly GCA_023653785.1. Taxonomy (NCBI): domain Eukaryota; kingdom Metazoa; phylum Echinodermata; class Ophiuroidea; order Amphilepidida; family Ophiodermatidae; genus Ophioderma; species Ophioderma brevispina. The sequence continues at coordinate 170,079 of JAMKCH010066436.1, forward strand.
TTTTGCCGGCAAATGTCCATACTTAGGGCATTTGTAGGACAAGACAATTAGGCCAATCCACTCACTACGCAAAAGTTGAAGCAATGACAATTCCCCACACCACAAATCAAAGATCTCTCTCATAGATTCTTATGTATGTGTCGTATTACAAGAAAATACGTCGGCAAATTTCTCAGAAAATTGCATGTCCGCTGAACAACCTCTGAGAAAAACGCAAAATTGTTGTCTGATCAGAGACTGCCAAAACGCGTTTTGAGAAATCAAATCTATTTTGATGAATGCGCCAGTTTTGATTGCGCCAGACTCTCATAAACAAGTCAAGTTGGCATTGATGCCATTGATGCAGCCTGTGGGGAGTTCCAATGCACGCAAATGAAAATGTGTAGATTCATCCGTATGTTTTATTTCTATAAGAAGTTTGACAAACATCAGAAAACTACTCAACAATTGAGAAAGAATGCTTGTCATTGGCTACTGTCATTGTGCAAAATTTTGAAGTGTAAACTTGATACAAAGTGCACCCAGTTCTAGTGTACCGATCATCAACCGTTGACTTCTCATCCACAAGATTGAAAAACAGAAATCATAGACTTGTCAGGTGGAGTTAACTCTAACAAGATACACTTGACATAAGACATATCAAGGTAAGAAATGTCTTGGCAGATTCCTTGGCCCAGAGCTGCCTAAATTGTGTCAGAAATTTTAGTTTACAAATTTACGAAATTTATGAGAGGCTGGGGTGCAGGCAAGCATTGGCGGAACATTATAGTAAAAAGTGGTAAAATTTGCACGGCTAAAACTGATTGTAAAATTAACCCCAAATGGTTAAAGGTATAAAGCCAGATTTTGTGAAAATTTTCATTTCATTTCAATTGTCTTTTTAATGGGGAGGATGTATTATATGGGCCTCCATTTTTCTGATTAAACGTTTAAAAATATTATTTTCTCAATTTATTTGAGAAAAGATTTCTCACAGGACGAGTATTTTGTTTACTCTAAAGAGAGGAAAGTGGAATTCCCTGTTTTTTTGCCAAGTGCAACCTGTTTTAGATTGCACCAATAGGGGAAAGTGGGGGAATTCCCCAAGAATGTAAACTTGTAACTGACTCCAGCTTGTTTATGCTTTAAAGATCCAAACATTGCACGATCTGGGAATTCCCCCTACAAAGTTTATATATGAAGTGATTTAATTTAGATTTGGTGAAACTGATTGATGGTGCAAGGTCATGTTTAATGCTAAGAAGAGTAATGTCTATTTTTAGACTGGGAATTTTTGTGAAGTCAGTATATATAGGAGATTTGAGCTAAGTCTCGCCGTCCGCACAGCAGTTGCAATCAGCTATATACAGTATGATTTAGCTAGTTTTATCTACAATAATAGTTAATGGTATATTTGAGCTCCACACAGTGCCAGATTTATTATATTGTTAATTCCATGTGAGCAAGTCTGTAATTATTCTACTTCGTCTTTGACGCCGAAAGTGCTGGGAATCAAATAGGATTCCAAATTGTGGACAATAGAAATCGTGTGATTATCTTGGACTGATATACTGTGATGTATTATCGTCGAGGGACTTAATTTTAAACCCTTGTCGTCTGAACTGCTGGACAGATATTACCTTCAGGACTGAGAAGATTCCTGGGATATAATACCTGAGGAGGTTTTGTATGACCTTGTGCGCTGTGCCTTTTGGAGTCCTTCGCTGTGATGACTTATCATCGTTGAACTGCAACGCTGCTTGTGGACAATAGTGACATTCTTTCTTTGATGACAATAATATACATGTAATCTTAAATATTGAGTGTAATTTTATGTAAGTTGTTTTGGACATACCAATTCCTTGAACCAAATCAAGTAAGATCATTAAAAACGGTTTATTATATATAATTTAGATCATTTGTGCACAAGGCCCTTTTATTTTGTGTGTGCAAAGGTATTTCTACCCTTAGACGTCTACGAGACGTCAATAACCGTATTTTGAAGTGATTTTGGAAAATTTATTACAAAAATATAAATTTGTGTGATCTCAATCCAATGGCTGTACTGGAACTACAGATTCCGGGGGGGAATGGTTTTGTATGATGTGAAGCTCATGGATAAACTTTTAAGATTTCTCCAGACAATAATGAAACTTTGATATAAATCAGGTAAAACGTACATATACTTAAAAAATATCAGACTTTTTTCCAAAAAAGATAAAAAAAGTAAAAATTGAATTTCAATTTTAATTATGCACGAAGCGTTACAAAGAAGTAACATCGAACCATTCAAATGGGTGAGACAAACCGGAATATGTTTCAACTACATATTTGCAACCTCGTAACGAACATATTTTGTCACTTCGTTTGGAAATGTGATTGCATCATTCACAATTTTTTATGAGGCTTATACACAGAGGTTATAAGTTACTGTTCATAATATAAGCAACCATAACAAATGGAAGAGAAATGATTTGTGTTTACATGAACATTCTGTCTTTTAAATTTGTTTAAAAATTTTAGAGGCACTGTTTTAGTTCGCGCAAAATGTAACAGATCACATTCTGATTTCCAATGCACGTATTCTTTGTACATACCCTTGGATTTTACGGTCTTTTTACATTATGTTATTATGTTACCATTATTATCCGCATATGAGTTATATTTAGATTAAAGGAAATGGCGATATACGAAAACTATAAACAATAAAATTAGATACATGCTGTTGTGGGAAGATGTGGATGGCATGGTTGGGGCATGTTCTCATCATTATACCAGAAACAATCTCCCCAAGAAGCACTGAAATGGACACCACATGGAGATGAAACGAGACTACCTACCCTACCAAGAAAAAAAAAAAAATAACATCGACAGAGAAGGCTAAAACAGGATGGAGTGAAGAAACTTTGTTACAGCCTATGTTTCCCAAAGGGAATGAATAGGATAAGTAA